>VDFB02000013.1:90497312-90529527 GCA_007258455.2 Sequoia sempervirens
TAGGATTTTTTACCTTTTTGACTTGATATTTTGATTTATTTAAATCAAAAAGGGATGGAAGGTGATTTTAGTCTTAATTAAATAAAGGATTGATTTATTTAATCAAGAAGCGTGATGTTTAGGATCAAGTTGATTTAAACTGATGAATTTAGGAGATTGATAAATAAACTTGATTTATTTTCTGAATGGATGAATATGACCTAATCGAATGCATTATGCCAATTTTGTGTGTCTACAGTAGTTATGTATGTTGATGATATTATCTTTAGAGGAAATGAGGGTATGCACAAGAAATTTACAGAGGAGATGAAAAAAGAGTTTTCAACGTCTATGATTGGTGAGTTGAATTTCTTTCTTGGACTTTAAGTAAATTAAACTGATAAGGGAATATTCATTTCACAATCAAAGTATGTCAAAGATTTGTTGAAGAAATTTGGAATCGATGCTTCCAAACCGGTCCATACCCCTATGGTGACTATATGCAAGCTAAGTAAAAATGATGATTCTCCTAAAGTTGATTAGAGCATGTACATATATATGATTGGTGCATTACTATATCTTACTGCTACTAGACTAGATATCATGCATGCAGTATGTTTGGTTGCCAGATTTCAAGTAGAACCTAAAGAAAAACATGTTACAACTATGAAGAGGATATTCAAATATCTTAAAGGCACTCTGGATTATAGATCACATTATCCTAAAGATATTGATTTCACTTTGAATGATTACACTGATGCAGATTGGTTTGGTTGTGTAGATGACCAGAAGAGTACAAGTGGTGGTGAATTATTTCTTGGAGGAAGATTGGTTTCATGGTTAAGCAAGAAACACCCATGACCAACAATCTCCATAAAGAATCATCACCTAGAAACACCCACTAGCATACGTTTCATACTTTGAGAACCAACCTCTATGAGAGGTCATGTGAAAGGATGCACCTGAGTCAACTAGCCAAACATAATCTAATGCTTGAGTCACCAAGGCTACTATGAAAGCATCTACATCACTCTGAAAAGAATCATTTTTTGAGGGACTATTTTTATTTTTCTTCTTCTCCTCCTCTTTACAATATTTCTTGATGTGTCCAGTCTAACCATACTTCCAACATTTCACCTTGGAATTTTTATCAGGAGACTTTGATCTCCCCTATGACTTGGATTTAGACTTCTTTTCTTTCTTGTTTCCTTTCTCCATTGACCTACCTCGAACTACATGGGCCTCCTTGGCCATCTTAGAATATTTCCTTCACATTTCTTCTAATAGCAATGAAGAAACCACATATTCCATCTTGAAAGTGGTTTTTGTACTCCCAATAGCCATTTTAGGTGATCTCATGTGTTACGAAATGAACACAACAAGAGCATGCAACGATCCTCATCATCTATCTTCACACCCATAAACACCAACTGAGCAACAATCACGTTAAACACATTCAAATGATCTACAACATAAGCTCCTTCCTCCATCTTCAAAGAGTATAACTTCTTTCTCAGGAATAACTTATTTACTAGATATTTTCCTTGATAAACATTACCAAGATTCTTCCACAAAATTTTTGTTGTATTCTCTTCATTAAAATTCAAGAGAACTAAATTGACCAAGAAAATTTTGATCAGACCCTTGGATTTTTGGTCAATTGCATGCTAATCATACTATGAGTGTTTTGATGGTTTGTTAGAGGACACTACAACACATAACTCTCGATACAAGAGAAAATATTGTTGCATGTATGAGTAAGTATGGTGGTGTTGCCTTTGATGTCATCATTGATGTCAACACAGTACATGTTGATGCAAAGAAAGGAATCAAGTGATTGCAGCTGGTACATGTATAGTTGAGATACTATAGAGATGTTGTGAGTACATGGAGCTATCTTTATGGTGTTATAGGTGTGCTAATATGATGGGTTACCAAGTTATTTTGAGAAATACTGAAGAAAGAATTATATGTGTGTTCAAAATGTGCTCTGCATTTCTTCTGTGTCGATCCTATGCTTGCATAGATTTGAAGTGTTGTCTATAGACATCATTGGGTGATATATCCTAGATTAGAGCTTTTGGTTTGATGAAGAATGAAAGTTGTGTTCACCGTTGTGTGAACTGGTCTAGTAGAGTTGTTTGTCTGTGGAATGTATTTGCTCTATAGTCCTCCGTTGGTTTGTTTCAAGTCTTGTAGATATAGAAGAAGGCTTATAATTATGTTATTTATGCTATATCAAAGGTGCTTGTGGTTTGGTGCTCTAAAATATGAATTTTAGGGTTACTGTGTATGTGATTGGTGAGAAGTATTTTGTGTATGAAGGTTGTTGCATTAGTTGTAGATAAATCTAAAGGCATCTACAATGTATTCCAGTGTATGGTGAAGCATGTTTTATGGTCTTCATTTTATCCTTTTGTTGTGGAAGCATGTACTTGAAAGTTGATTTGTGTTTTCATTAGGTTTGGCTAACTTGGTGTCTACACGACATGCAAAGGATGAGTATCAATTAAGGAAGCATGTGATTGATCTGATATTTTTTTTGCATCTTGTTTAAGTGTTGGTTTGGTCCACTCTCATTCTCTTTCACCATGAGAATGTTGAGTTTCTGGCCTAATTTGAATTTGTAATATGAAATGTGTGTAGCCAACCTTGGAGAAAGTTTCAAAGGTTGAAGATGGTATAAATATAATTTGAGATGTTATGGATTAATGTATCAAACATGCCACAAGTTTGAGAAGCAAGTGTCTGAAAATGAATTGAGGTAGAAGTAATTTAATGTGTTACACTCCTAAACGTAGTGAGCTGATGGTGTCTATAATCTTTTGATCAAGGCTATATATGTGTGTAATTTACTATGGTGGATTTTTCTACTATCTTTTTATATTTGTAGGTAGTGAGCCTCCCTTCTGGATAGTGAGTCTTATATGTAGATAGTGAGCCTTGTATCCAAAAAGTGAGTCCTATTTTGGGTAGTGAGCCTCTTTGTAATAGGTTTTGCTATTACTTTATACTATGAGCTAATCCTCATTGTTGTTTTTCCCTTATTAGGTTTTCCACATAAATCTGGTGTTTCTTGTTTTCATATTGCTTTCTGTTGTTTGAATTTCATGTTCATACTTAATAAAAAAATAAATTGGATGTGAAGTTGATAAGCTTTTGAGATTTGTGATTAAGATTGGTGACAACTAATTCACCCCCCTCTCAGTTGTCTTTTCCCTCTCAAAAAATCCTCCATTTTGAGTTTCCCCAACTCAAAATCACCACCGTTGAACTTCTTAATCTCTATTTAATAGGATGCGCTCGCCATATTAAATCTATAAAAATATTACAACCAGATTATTGTACAAAACTCCCACTGAACAAGATCAACATAAAAAACACATCTTACCCACAAGGACAACAAAGCTAGCCAAGCTGTGATACCAACTATAAGGAAAAAAGAGTGGAAAATACGCCTTCATATTACTATAGCAATGGAAATATTCATCCTTGAATAAGATATGTAATAGCACTTACAAGTAGATCCTCAATGCTACACTGACAATATTAGCTCAATGACATACATGAATGCATTATGCCTTTTTCATGATGAAGTGATCTTGAATTGATGCAATAAACTCTTAATAATCTATCTTGAAATTCCTTTGAAATTCTCTTGTAACGCTCTAATGCTTGAAAAATTGAATTCTTAGGCCTCTTGTAAACTTTCTGAGAGAAACAGCGTGAATTAACCGCTTATTTATACTAAATCTAGAGATTAACCCCGAAATTCAAACAATTCAAGTCGACACCAAATCTGGAAATAAATATTATTAAAATCTTTCCAAAATTAAATTCAAAAATGGGTCCTTATTAAGGGGGGACCCATTCACCACCTAGGGAAAATGGGTCCTAGCACAAGTTTCTAGGACCTTTCCTTTGAGGGGTGAAATAACATCAAAAAACCATGTAAAATGTGCAAAGAAATGGGGGTCCTATAGAGAGAGGACCCATTCACCACCTAGGGTGAATGGGTCCTAGCACCAATTTATAGGACCTAAAATTTTCCAAGTTAAATGTTTTACAATTTAAATAATGGGTGTCTAGATGGATCCTTGGAAGGTGTTGAAATAAGGCTTAAATTTAAATTAAAGGGGCTAATTAACTCTAATAACCACAATTAATTAATGAGATCCTAGATAAGTGTGAAAGTGTGTTGCAAAACTTTACAACACCATCAATAGGGTACAATTTAGGTGCATTTTATAAAAAAGGGTCCCAAGATCAATATGAATGTGTACAACACATTACAACATTAGACCTAAAAAAAGATAGGTTAATTAAATGACAATTATTCCCAAATTAAGGAAGGGAAAGGGATACTTTTTTAATTACTAAATTTTTCCCCCACTAGTGAGAGGATGACCCCATGTCAAACTCACACTAAAGTAAACATTCAAGACACTTAAGTATGCATAAACTAAAAAGATACATAATCATACCCTATCAAAGGACAAGAAAAATAAACAAAAACAAAAGGATCAAGCACAATCATTCCAATGCAATGTGGAATGGGTTTGTTTGTATATAACATATGCTTCTCACTTTGGGGTAGTGGAACTTCAGCCTGTCCACTAGGTGAGTTGTCCCAAATATGTATGCTCACTCTGGGTAGTTGAACCTTAGTCTGTCCACTAGGTGAGTTACCCAAATGAGGTGGAAAATGAGAGAATGATATTAGCCTCTCATACCTTACCGAAGCTATCCTCCTGAAAACTTTGATAAGGCACCACAATGTAAATGTTTTTTGTAAACTTCGTGTATGTAGGTTTTTGTGTTAAAGGGGATTTCGATGTATTCATGTAAGGTCTTCTTAGGGGACATTGTGCCTAATGTCTCCAAGATAGGACAAGTCAAGGATACCATGCCACCACTTATGGGATGCCTCGTTCACATCATGCCACAAAGGGAGATCATATGCTTATAAATGTCACAGTCTTGGAGGACATCAAACCCAATGACACCACCAAGAAAAGGACATGCCACAAGAAAAAGAAAAATATACCATGAAATATACTGAAAGATGTCATTGATGTATGCCACCACTTTAAAGTAGTTGCTACACCATCATTGTGAGTAATTTCTTTAAATTAGTGATTTTTTTCCCTAAGAAATGAGATCTTTCCTCAAAAAACCCTATGCCAAATCATATGTTTCTAAAATAAGCTGTCATGAAATAGGAAGGAAGGGTTTCCTCTACAAATATATAAGGGATCTATGGATTTGAGGTTAGTAAGTATTTTCTACAATATTTTCATAGAGCATGGAGTTGTCATCATTCCACAAATACTCATAGAATTGGAAGAATGAAATAAAGAGAGCCCAAACAAAGAAAAATCATTTTTGGTCAACATGGAAGAGACCTGAATGTCTCAAGACCTTGCTTCATCCCCAAAAGGAAAACACAAGAAAAGTGGAAAAAATATAAGAGAAAAAGCTTTTAGGTCAACATGGAAGAGACCTATATGTCTCGACGCCTTGCATCATCCCCAAAAGGAAAACACAAAGACAAGTCAAAAGTGCTTACGACATAGACAAGAATGTAGGAACATATATAAGAATGCACAAGAAGAGAGAGACTAGTTAGGAACATGTGAGTCAACCTAAAGCAGGTCATCCACATCCCAATCTCTGTTGGGATAATTGGAAACCTTGATCAACTAGCCAAAGGGAAAAGAGCAAGTGCTGAACTAGGGGAAGCACCGAGTTCAACACTCTTTTTAGGATATTTTTCATTTAAGCTCATAGAAGAAAACAATTATTTTGACTCATCATGCACTTGTTCATCAATCTTTGCAGTGCCAATATCATAATTTAAATTTATGCCAATGGGAGGTCAAATGAAAATGTCCATGGAATGTTCTTGTTTATGTTGTAGCAAGGAGATGGTCATCATGAATTGCTTTAGGTAAGTTTTTATTTTGATTTTCTATGTTGTTGTTTTCTTCTTGAGTTTGTAATTACTAGCAATAACCTACACTCTCTAGCATTTAGATTCCTTTTTAATCTATTGTCAATTTGCACATTTATGTAAGAGCGGGTCTATCAATCATAGCTTCCTTATCTTCCTTGTGAGGAATAGAAGAAACAATAGGAGGTTGTTCAACCACTTTCTCTTTGACTTTGTAAACTTGTTTGACTCTAGGAGAGACAACATGATTGTGTTATCTTGTGGTCTCTTGTAGTAAATTGCAGGTGGTTTTTCTATAGGTTTCTCTTGTATGTTCGAAAGGGATTTCAGTTCAATAATTTCTTCAATTCAAGGATACATGTTCAATTAATAGGTTGAGGCATGTTTCAAAGGGATAATTCTACTATTTTCCTTTCTTTTATATTTTTATATGATTTGAAAAATAAATCCTCACGAGGCTTGATAGGTTCCATAGGCTCGAGCCCAAAGAAATCTAATGAAAATTTCCCTTGGGTTGAGGCAAGATTAAATCCACTATGATGCACAGTAAAGATATCATTTCCAAATGGAAACTTCATAAATTTATGCACAACCAAATGGACAACACATTCATGGAGCCAAGCAATGGATAGCCTAGCTTCACGTAAAATTGGTTTGATTATCGGATGATTGAAAATTATACATTTAGTGTTTTCGGTCCAACCTTGAAAGGGACATCTATTGAGCCTAGCATAGGGAAATCAAAACCATTATGTGTCTTGATCCATGCTTTGGCTTGTCATATGTTTCTTGATATAGCTCAAGCACATATAAGAATTCTTAAATGATTGCATTCTCTCCATAGACGGGATGAATCAATATCCCATTAGTGGTCTTGTCATTGATTTGGCTAGCTATGTAAAGAGGACCATTAGGTGCACACTTAAGTATGCCATTTTGTGAGAAAGCAATGTCAATAGGATTTTTAGTTGAGCCCTTATGAGGTCTAGTTTTGATAAATGCTACCATAGTATCTATAGGAAATTGTTCAACAATATCCATATTGTCATCATCTGTGTCGACATTTACCACATCGTTCTTAGTTTCACTGGCTTTGACAAATGAATTATTGTGCTTAGGCATGGGATTTGTAAATATTTACAAATTTTTATTAGGAGGAGCTACAAACTTATTACCTTGATCATTGACACCTCCAATTTGAGGTTGATTATTGTCAATAAGGTCTTTCACAAGATGTTTAAGGAACTTACTGTATTTTGTACCATAACATGTCCATTTTTTTTATGGTAATGACAATGATATTTTTTTTAAAGCTTCTAGGTAATGGTACATTAGGGTCACTCTCTAGCAGGAGATAATGTAAGCAAGTTCTTGTCAATAAGTTGCAACATGATATTATGAAGGGTATTAGGTAAATGAGTGAACTCTCTCTCCTATTCCTTGAAAAGAGCTGTAATTCTTATAGCAGGAACTTGAATATTTGTTTGTTGACTTGTTTGAGGGGAATTTAGTTTTAAAAATACCTTATTCTATTTCTTCAAAGTTTCATAGCCATTTTGAGTTGTAGATTCAAAATTTTCAGTATGACTAGGGGATTTTTGACATTATGACTGCAAGTAAAATTTTGATAATCACAAAGGGTTGTACATACCAATGTAAAGGATGGAAATCTCAAAATTTCAATTTTTCTTTGGATTTTATCTTGTAATTTGGTAACAAATATTCATTGAAGGTCGACATCAGGAATCTTGATGTTTACTTGTCAATAAAGTATTTGGTATCTTGCTATGAAATCAATCACTTTCTCATCCTTTTTTTGTGTGCATTTCATTAAATCAACAAGGGTCATCTTGGGAGACATGTGAATATGAAAATGGTTGTAAAAGGCATCAATTATTTTGTTGAATGAACTAATTGAATTGATCAACAAAGAAGAGAACCACTCTAAATCAATATCCTTCAAGGACCTAGGGAATAGCTTAGCCAAAAGTTTATCCTCACACATGAAATCACTACACAAGGCTATGAAAATGGAAACATGGCTTACAAGATCTCATTTTCCACTATATTTCTTGAATCGGGGGACTTCTATAACTTGTGGCATTTGCACTCTTAATATGTCAAAGGATAGCAAGTTGGATTTGATGTATTGCAAAGGTTGATTGTTGTTATTTTGTTGTAATGTTGCAACTTGTTATTTGATGGATATCATAGTTTGAAAAATTGAGCTAATGAGAGGAACATTTTGATTATGAGGTTGAGAGGAATAAGGTGGAGTTCAGTATGCATGTAGAGGGCTAGTGAATTGTAGGTTGGTGAAGGTTGATTGTTGAGGAGTTAGTGTTTTTGAATGGAGAAGGCTAGAAGTATTTCCTATGGAATACCTATGGAAGTGTACATAGTGATAGTAGGTATGATTGTTGTGGTTGGTTGAACAGTTGTGGTAGGTTGCAAGGTTGTTGTGGGTTGACAAGTTGTTGTGTGTTGTGTACTAGTGTATGTAGGAATGAACATTGGTATCATGGAGGATAGAATTGGAATTCCACCTTGGCTTAGAGTAGACCCCAAAGCTTGAGTGGGATTAGGATGGTGTTGTTAGCAAGAGGTACACTAGTTGTAGGAGATGGATTCATGGGAAGTGTAGTATGCAAACTATGAGACATGGAGGGTTTGTTATCAACACGATTAGAAAGAGAGTTAGGAAACCCAAAATCCATGATGAGTGAGATATCATGAGATGACATTAGCCTCAAACTACACGTCTTGAAATAGTATTGCTAATAGGACACCAAGTTGTAAAGCTCATAAAATATTTACAACCCCAGTGTGCATACCCTAAAATAGCAAAGGTCTAATGCAACAATCTAGAATGAAATATAATTTTTAGATGCTAAGTAATGCAATTTACTGATTACACAATGCAATAAATTGAAAATTAAGTCTTGTAAATGCAAATGTTAAATTTTGACAATGCACTAAATGAAGCAATTTAAGCTATATGCAATGAATTTGATGAAACAAAAAATACAGAAACTAGAAAAGGAAAGTAACAACAACAAACAAAAACCTAAAACTGAGATTTCAATTTCTAGAAAGTGCAAATCAAGATCTAAGAGGGACTCATTCACTAGTAAGGGTGAGTGGGTATTGGTTAGGTACTTTTGAGATGTTTTAACTAATTTTAGAGTGATTTTTACTAATTTTTTAGATACCATAAGGTTTAGGTTTGATATGATCAGGGACTCATTCGCCAGTAAAGGTGAATGGGTCCTATTTAGATGTTTCTAAACTATTTCTGAATTATTTTCAAGCTTTCAGTAATGTCTTTTAGTTCTAGGTTTGAGACAATAAGTTTCAAATTTAGATTTTCTAGAAATGCAATGTGAAAATGTAATGAAATAATGTATACAAAGACCTACTGTGAAATGCAATTTTGTTTTGATTTTTAAACACAATTTTATGAGATCTAAATGATATGCACAATGACTATTTATTTTTGTATTTTCAGATTTAGAGAGATGCAAATGAATACAAATCTAAACCCTAAATGAGATGCAAGTTTTAAATGCAAAGAAAGCAACCCTGAATGAGATCTAATTCAATGCAAATGATATGCAAATGAGTGTAAGATCTAACCTAGGATGCAATGAAAGACTTCAAAATAAAAAAATTGCAATATTCAATATGACGATTTGAGCATTAATGATTAGGGGAAAATAGGGTTTACCAAAATGAATTGATCAAGATGATAAACCATCATGCTTTTCATCCTAATATTATGTGATTTTGTGTGTGATAAGATGCAAATAACAATAAAAAACTAACCCTAGCTCTTATAGAAACTATGAGGGAAGTTTTTAGAGCTCAAAATAGTGTGTACCTTGTTGTAAGAAGCCTATTTTTTGGGTACAAAAGACTCAATCTCCATTAGTGGTGGATGGGTTCCTATTAGGGTTTCTGAAAATGAGATTTGGGTTATTTTCCTTGATGTTTGCACTCTCAAATCCTCTGTTGTTAGCTCTCAGAAACCTATAGTAAATTTTATAGCTTCATTTCTTTTTTCTTGCACTACAAAGGTCAATCTTACAACTTGAAAACTTTGAAAATCTTGCTCTAAACTTCTTCTCCACTTGATCTTCGACCTATAAATCTACAAACACACACATAAGAGGAGAATAACTTGTTGATTGTTATGAATAGGGGTTTTCCCAATTCAAACCCCATTTAGGTAATTAAACCAAATGATGAAATAAGGAAATTGAAGAATGAAACATGAAATGTGTAATTGATGATACCCTGGATGTTGTCTTCGAATATAAATCTACAAACTAACATGAAGTTTCCATGAAGAATGTAGATCTTGATCCTTGAATAAGATATGTAATAATGCTTGCAAGTAGATCCTCAATGCTACATTGAAAATCTTAGCTCAACCACATGCATCAATGCATTATGCCTTTGTCATGATGAAATGATATTGAATTGTTGTAATAAACTCTTGATAATCTTCCTTGAAATGCCTTTGAAATTCTCTTGTAATGCTCAAATGCTTGAAAAATTGAATGCCTCTTGTAAACTTTCTAGGAGAAACAATGTGAATTAACCCCTTATTTATACTAAATCTAGAGATTAACCCTAAAATTCAAACAATTCAAGCCAAGACCAGATCTAGAAATGAATATTATTAAAATCTCATTTGAATTAAATTCAAACAGGAGGACCCATTCGGCACCTAGGAAGAATGGGTCTTGGCACAAGTTTCTAGGACCTTGCCTTTGAGGAGTGAAATAAAATCAAAAATCCATTTCAAATGTGCAAAGAAAGGGGGGTCTTATAGAGGGAGGACACATTTGCCACCTAGGGTGAATGGGTCCTAGCACCAATTTATATGACCTCATATTTTCCAATTTAATTTTTTTACAATTTGAATTATGGGTGGGGGGACGGATCCTCAGAAGTTGTCACAAATAAGGCTTAAATTTGAATTAAAGGGGCTAATTAACTATAATTAAACACAATTAATTAATGATACCCTAGATAAGTGTGAAAGTGTGTTACAACACTTTAGAACACCATATATAGGGTACAATTTAGATGCATTTTATTAAAAAGGGGCCCAAGATCAATGTGAATGTGTACAACACATTACAACATTAGACCTAGGAAAAAATAGTTTAATTCAATGACAATTATTCTCAAATTAAGTAAGGAAAAAGGATACTTTTTCCATTACTACATTGAGAAAAAATATGTTCATTAGAGAAATATGATCTTCTTTTGAGGATTTAAAATTAAAACATAACATAGAATTCCTATATTTTTTAGTGATCATATAATATGCTCTTTGGAAATTGTTTGTGGTAATCCTTTTTGTTGAAAGAGGGGTAAACATTTTTTACCCAGAGCTATGAACTGGTGAGGTTACAAATGGGGGACCTCATCCGCAACATAAACACTCAATAGTTACACCCCAATGGCATTTGAACCTTGATGGAAAGGACAACAAGACAACATTCCACTATTGGCAATTCTTTGGGGTAACTTGCTAGTTTAATGTTGCAATCATTTTTTCGTTATGAACTTGTAGTTATTATAGTGTTGTACTTGGAGTTCAATTGGCATGAGATAGTTGATTGTACACGTATATTATATTTGGGTGAGGATATAAATTTCTTATTTATAGTGACCATGTGTTGAGATAATTACTTTCAAAAGAAGACTAAGAAGCCTACACAAGACTTGGATGTGAGTTTTGTTTGGAATTATTTAAGAGATTATCCATCATTTTGAGTATTTTATTTCTTTTTGTTTCATGCATTGTGAAATATCATTCCCTATTCTTGGTCCTCTTAGTGGTGAATTCATCTAATATGTATTTCCCACATAATATTTATATTTATTATTTCTTTGTATCTTATATTTTATAAATGCTTGATTCTTAAGCTATGAATGTTATTTTGAAAACTTATTTGCAGAATGGATTGGTGGTTATGGTTAGTTATCTCCTTATGTTTTAATTTTTAGTTGTAGTTTCAATTTGAGGTCAATGTGATTTTAAGAGTACATAGAATGGTTAGTGGCTTTGGGAAGATTCCCTTGTTGGTAGAATGGATTTTTTGCTTGGTCTTTATTTTAGTTGACAGGTTCATATCCTAGATAGTTTATTGAGATATTTGTATGGTTGACCTTGCATTTGAACTCAATTAGATGTTGAGGATTCTTTTCTATTAGGAATTCTTGGAATGATATCTTATTTATCATAGATTTAGCATGTCATGAGTGTTGGTAAGAGCACATGGTTTGATCTATACGTTTTATCTTCATGGTCTACTGATTCCTTCTAGAGGTTCATGTTCACATGGCATTATAGTTGAGCTTAACATAGAGTTATTGTGATAATTAAATTTTTGTGGTCATTTACTATTATTACAATTTCTTATTGCATAGTAATTGTATACAGGATCTTTAATCTATATCTTTCAAATGGGAGGGCTATGCAGAGTAGTTGTGAGAGATTTATTTTGTAGTGGTTTAAGCAATGAACTTGTCAAATAAATTGTTACAAAAAATTGGGACCAATTCAAAGCATATAATATTGAGAGGCACAAAATTAAGATACTCAACTACAAGATTATTTTTTCTTGTAAATACTCATAAAAAATGTTTCAAAGTAAGAAATATATATTTATTTTCTCATGTGAGAATTGAACATAAATTTGATGATTGACCTTGTTAAACAACTTTTTAATTATTATATATTCAAAATCAACTTTCAAATATTAAAACATATTTTAAACACACATCATAAAATATATATTTAATTATAATTCTATATAATCTTGTACTAATAAATAAATACAAAATTCCTTATTATATAATAATACGTCTTCTTCAAAGTTTTTATTGTATTTAAAAAATGCCTCTAATAATCTAGATAATGTGTGAATGTGAAACTCTATAGAAAACTTACAGGTGTAATCCTTCCTGATAATGACAAGGGAAATATCCTCCTCCTGTCGAGGAAAGATGATTGATTGGATTATTGATAATATCAATCAATCTATGTTTACAAACAGCCACAATAATTACTAATTTGATAAATACAATACAATATGTTGTAAAAGGTGGATAGGTTTTCCATCTACAACCGGAGCTCTGCAGTAGTAAAAGGGAGCTCCGAAGTAGTAAAAGGGAGCACTGCAATGAGGAAATCAGTGAGGGTTTTATTAGTTGTTTATTTAATTACCTGCGTTATCTCCATGATTATATCATGGAAGCTTTACTCTCTTCATTTAGTTCTCCGAGCTTTTCCCCTGTTCACTACTATTAACTTCATATTATCTTGTCTTTTCCTCTTCCCTCTCTTCCTGCAACACTATATCAACAAAACCCATGACTCACCTTTCCAAAAGCAGGAAGCCGAAATCAAAAGAATTTCACAGCCATATTTGAAATTCACAAGAGAAGATTTACTTGAAGCAACGGCCAACTTCAGCGATAGGAAAATAATTGGGAAAGGCCGATTTGGAACAGTTTACAGAGGAATCCTCGCCAAAGGCCAAACAGTAGCCATAAAGAGAATGGAATTTTCTGAGGATGGAGAGCGTTGTCTTAAAGATTTTTTGTCAGAGCTTGAGATTTTGGGGCGGCTTCGTCACAGAAATCTTATCAGAATATTAGGCTATTTCTTCAATGGCCAAGAAATGATAATAGTTTCCAAATTCATGCCTAATTTTAGCCTGGACGTTCTGTTGCACGGCCCACTGGATTGCAGATTGGACTGGAAGCAAAGATTGAATATAGCCGTTGGAGTTGCAAATGGGTTGGCTTATCTTCATCATGAATGCAAGAACACAATTTTGCACTGTGATTTGAAGCCTGGAAATATACTTGTTGATCAAAATCTGGAAGCCCATATTGCTGATTTTGGCGTAGCCAGGATCGTGAACAATAATGAGCTCACAGCAAGTTCCTTTGGCTCTTGCTTCACTATTGGCTACACAGCGCCAGGTATTGTAATTTCCTTTTCAAATCCTACATAACTTCTGTTTAAATTCTATTTTGTTATTAGAAGATAGGTTATTTTAAGTGACTAAGTTTTAATAGAATTTATGACAGGATGTGTGGATCTAGAAAAGATCTCAAAGTTGCTGAGTTGTAGGTAGATTTATAATTAGACAAACTTTTAGGGAAATGCTTCTCTCGAGAGAGGATTTGTATTTGTGATTACTTAAAAAATAAGAGTAAAGTTTTTTTGGGTCATGATTTTATATTTAGCTTGCTGTTTGTGTGAATAAATTGTAATGGAATTGATGTTCGGAGTGCAAATATTTCATTTATATATAAAAATGTTAAATTGTTTTATTTTTAATGGTTAAAAATGTAAAGATATTAATGTTTAAGAATAGGTTTTTTTTTCTTTGAAATGAAAAATGATTTATATAATAACAGTTTGTGTTTACTAATTGAAAGTTCAAAAAGTGTATTTGAATTTTTCTTTTAATGAATTAATGTTGTATGAACAAAATTAATCTCTTAATATTTTTCTGTTATTGTATTTTAAATCAAGTTTCAAGAACAAATGTGCTTATATTTCAAGTTTTTATTTCCAGAGAGATTATATCAAATGAATTCTTCTCCAAAGAAAGATATATATAGCTTTGGAGTTGTACTGTTGGAGCTGATAAGTGGTGTAAAGCCAACAAGCTCAAGTTTAGCTAAGAAGGGACTGACTCTTTCACAATGGGCAAACAAGGCGCAAGAAGAAAACAACTTGAGCATGTTCATTGATGACTGCTTGAAAATTTTCTATATGGACAAACACGTTCATGATGAAATAGAAAAAGTTATAAGATTGGGAATCATTTGTACACTTGAAAATCCAGAAATGAGACCAAATATGAATGATGTGGTTCAAATCTTAAGGGACATAAAGCAAGGAGTTAGGGAGTTCAATATACCAATTTCTATACTAGTAGAGCAAGAATGATGAGACTCTAAATTGTTCCTCTAGGATTTTTTAGTAGATACACTATAACGCTCTTTTTTACAATCTAATGTAATATAAATTGAGCTAGTTATTTCTAATAGAAATTGTATAAACTGAATTTGTTAATTGTTTAACATCCAATCATTATCATTATCTATTTCGTTGTGTTACATAATTTAATTATTTACATAATTGTCGACAAAACTAATCTCTTAAGAAACTATAAACATTCAAACAAAAATATGGATATCCAAATTTAAATAATTATTAATAAAAAAAAAGGGATGGAAGGTTTACTCAACCTATCCCTAATTGGTGGTTGCTAATTGTAGGTTGTATATCATTATAATGTAAATATAATCCCACATTGCTAGTCTACAATTATCCAGAGCATGAAAGAAATTTCCAGACTCATTTCAATGAAGGTGCAAGGATGTTTCCTCTCATACCGTGAGTGACCCGTCAAGAAGGTCAACTCCACATACTCTTGTGGCAGGCAAGTAATTATTTCTCTCATTGATTCAACGAGATTTCAATTATTTCCTATCGCGTGCTTACAATCCAAACGGGGGCTTCCTTTTCGCACTTTATAAGTAAATATGAAGTCAAGTCAATTAAGAATAATTTTCAAACCGCGTGTACCGCGTGGCGAAGGGATTTCAAAAATATATGCATATTTGGCACCTTGTGGACTTATTGCGTTGACTTGAATTCCATCCAACTCATTAATAAAATTATCAAATAATTTATTTTTTTTAAATATATTTCGAAAAGAATAGACTATAAAATAAAAGTATACAATTTATAAATTAATAAAATTCAAACTCTATTATATGAATTGATTTAAACATTATAAAATCGAATTTTATCATCATAAAATAAAATAATCTATTATTTATTTAATATTTCTTTTTTTTTTGAATTAATTTAGTAATAGTTTTTTAATTTATAATGGTTAAAATTATTTTTTTATAAAATAAATATCTAGTTTATTTAGTTAGAATAGAATAATTTTTAATTTTAGATTATTTTTTAGTAAATTATTCTATTAGAATTTTTTTACAATTATATTGTATGGTCAGGAAAAATTATTTCACACAACTTATAATTAAATTGACAAACATAACAATATTCTATTATATTATCCATCTCACGATGAGCGGGAAGTGAAAGCTAGGAGGGAAGTGAAATGGTGGGAGGGGGGTTTCAAATGCATCTACGAGTAGCATCGAGGCTTTTGCAGATGGTGAGGATGAAGGGGGTGAGACAGATGATGGTGATCATGTTGTGTATTCTCCCCTGCTCTCTTTGGTGGGGCTTAAAGTGGGTTCTAATATTTCTGCTCTCGTTCCTCCAGCTTCTACGAGGTTTGGACTGGAGAGTTAGGAAATCTACTATGGTGGCGTTGTTGGCAAGTTGTTTGGAGCTCAGGTTCTTGTTGTTGGTCTAAGCTCTATGTTGGGTGGGTCAGTTTTGTAGGAGGGCTCCTGTGGTGGCTTTGGTTCTATGGGGAGTGGCTCTACTGTTATTGCTAGTGGAAGTGCACCTTTTGAAAGTGGGAAAGTGTCCCCTCTAATTGTTGACCTACGGGCTCAAGAGCGGGATGAGGATGATTTCCTATACTCTGACTTTGAAGATCTTGTTGATGGTTCTTACTTTGTTGTTTCCAGTTATCCTAAGGATAGGCTCTGTAAGGGGTTGGTTGAGGAGGATGAGCTTCTCCTTGATATCCTTTTGGAGGCCCATCTGAAGACTTAGAGGAACTTGATTGTTAGTTATGTTGAGAAAACTAGTTACAACGCTCTGTTTTCTAGTTTCAAAAAAGGATTACTTCTCCCTATTGTTGCTAAGGAGGGCACTCCTTCCTCTTTTGAAGTACTTGTTGGTTCTTGTTTGTTCCCTATAGTTGTTGAGCTTGCCACTGATGAATTGGAGTATCGGGCTGAGGGTTTAATTACTATTCAAACTATTCTTCCTTCCTCCCCTGCGGCTACTTCGGAGGAGCTTCGTGCTTTGGAGGATGGTGGCGGGTCTAACCAATGCGAGGTTTCTAATGGTAGCTCCATTGCTACTTTGGAGGAAGGACAAGTTGAATTTGATGTTACTGACTCTACCTTTTTTGAGACTTTGGATTAGTTGAAGAGCTCCTTGGTTGGGAGATTTTGTGCCCTTCATCCCAACATAGATATTGTTAGAAGATGGCTTTTTCAGATCTGGAATTTCTATGATCAAGTCAAGTCAACTGACATGATAAATGGTTTCTTTCTCTTTTTCTTTCCTTGCAAAGAAAATTTCTCTAAGGTCCGTCTTGATGGCCCTTGGTTTTTTAGTCATAATGGTCTCTACCTTCAGAGGTGGTCTCTTGGTTTCAACCCTATGACAGACACGGTTAAGTTCCCTTGTTTGGGTTTGTTTTCCAGGGCTTCCTTTGGAGTTTTCACATGAAAAGATTGTTATGGGTACTACTAATTCTTTTGGGAATTTTTTTTCTAGAATAAGATTATGAAATCGATGAAATGATTATTGTCTACTAGGTTTTGTGTGTTAGTGGAGAATAACCTTATTCTCCCTACTAAGATAACCTTATCTTCTAAAATTGGTAAGTTGGTGCACAACAAATTGAATATGAAAATTCTCCCATTATTTGTCATTGTTGTGGTAAAGTAGGTCATTCCTCTTTTACCTACCTAAGGAAAAAGAAACAACACTTTGTTTGGAAGGAAAAAGAGAAGATGTTTGTTGTTGTGGAAGATCACACCAATCTCTTTCAAAAGCCTCATGTTGACGATTCTAATGGTCCCACTGTCGATAGTCCTAATTTGGTTGGTCCTATGAGTGGTCATGTTTCTCCCCCTTGTAGAAAAAAGATGAAAAGATTTGTGGAGAAGAACCCTTGTATAATGGTTTAGAAAAAATCATTGGAACAATTTTTTAAACCACCTTGAGTAGGGTGTGTAGTATTTTGCTCCATCTTGATGTAGTTGTAGTGGTTCTGTTTGGTTGTTGTTTTGTGTTGTCTTGTTGTTTTCTATTGGGTTTTTGTTGTTTTTCTAAGTTGAACGATCTATCTTTTGATTTGTTACAAGTTTTAGGGCCCTTTCAAAACCTTGCTTATCTAATAAAAAACATTCTATTATATTACAATTTTTTTATCTAATTAAACAATCAAAACAAGTTTAGAAAAAAGGGCCTATACAATGTTATTAGCATAAAAAGAAGTATGGATTAATTGAAATCCAATATAAAGGGATAGTTTTTTTTATGAGATTAATTTTTTGGTCACTAGAGAGATGATTAGAGAGGCGTTTTCCTTATTATCTCAAGATAGATACAAATTGTTGTTGTGTTACTAGATGTATATTTTCAATAATGGCACCTTTGACTAACCCTTGGTTTGTAGCTACAAATCGTCATTATCCACTTAACAATTAGATTCCATTATATTTTATGCAATAGTTATATGTTGACACTCACATGAAATTCAATGATAATTGTATGGATATATCTTGTCATTTTGGCCAAATGAAAAAGATGGTATCTATCACTTATACCCTATATTAGACCAAAAATATTTGCTTATGAGAACGTACTCATACTTTTACCTCAATATTTGAGGGATTGGCTACTCCTATTATTCAATCATCTCTAAGGGAGGCAAGTTGAGTTTAATATAGATATAACTAAGACTAATTAGTAAATATACAAAGTTGAGTAGTTCTTATTAAGATATATGGTTGGTATTTCTACACTAAATAAGTTGTCCTCTTGACACATGTATACTTTATTTGTTATATGTATAAAATGCATGGATAGTGTATATTTGTAATCAATCCCATCAATTGATATAAATCCCAACATTAAATCTATTGAGAGATCATCCTTTGATTATTTTATATAATGAAATCCATATCCATTATGTAGAGCCATACATTTAGCATACTTTGTGTAAGTTTCAAGGGTGATCAACATTGTCATCACAACGAGTATAGCTTACCTTAGTGAAATGAAGAAAAAGTAGTATGGTGCTATCATATGGTTTTAGGACATAGAGCACACGGGTGATCCCACAATAATGGGTTATAGTTTTTGGCCAAACTTGACATTAAAATTAGGATTTTTCACTAGAAATTCACTTTCTTACACCTATTGCAGCTAAACCATTAATGTTTTGAAGATGAATCAAACTATTCACTTGTTAGATATTTTCTGTAGATTCTTTTTTTTTTAGAAAGGTGCAATGCACCCATAATATTAGGGATTTTCTATAGATTCTAATTATATATTTTTTTTTAAATTAAAAAATAAATTGTGAATCATTTTATGTAATTTTTAATAACTTATTTTTTCTACTAATCAGCATTTTTAAAAAGTGATGTTCACTTTGGTCCACATAACTTTTCTTATAGATAGGATAAAATTATAATTTTTAAAATGTTAATTTTTCACACCAATATCTAGGGAATGGATATTTTTTCATAATTTTTTGTTACATATTTTTTTTAATTAATTTTCCAAGTCAGTGTAATTATAATTTGGACAGAGGTGTACTTCAGACCACATAACTTTTTTTGTATTTATTTGAATTAAGTTTTCTTTTTTTGGTTGGAATAAGGACATCAATACCTAGTGGATATGTATTTTTTAGAATTTTTTTTCTCTATTTTTCTATTTATTCGTATGTGTGAAATAAAGAACATGATGTTCACTGAAAATCCTACATTCACAAGAAATAAAAAATAAATTTAATAATAAAATTAAACATATATAAAATTATACTTTTTGCGAAGCTTATAATAAGGGCTACAGGCTTACAAAACATAAATTTTAAATGAATTCATTTGATCACCCAAAAGATTAATCAAAAGTAGTTTTTTATCAGCATTTTGATAGGTGTAGAGGACTCAATTATAGGTATGGATTAAATCTAACAAGATTCTATCCAAGGGGGTTTGATCTAAGGGGGTTTGATCAATCCATATTTAATTAAAATAATTTAAATGGAACCTTTAAAGTCATAAATCATTGTATTTTCTAAAAATATGTGATTTCAGGCAAAAATTAGGATGTCCCAAAAAGTGTAACCCATTATTGTGGCAGCACCCACACCAACTTCCCAATTTCATTAAAGGATAACCCTAGAGATCTCAATGCAAAGGAGAAAGAGATCTTGTAGTAAGGCTATCTTAGGGGATGATTGTAAGATAATAGGCGGTTCACCACCAAGTAATGACTTGGAAGAAAAAAATAAATAAATAAAAATAAAAATGAAATGTAAGTTGCAATGTCTAAGCCTAGTGATGCATGAAACATAAATAAATGGCCCATAAATGCAAATAAATCAAACAAAATGTTGTAAAATAAAAAGTGTGCACCTGGAAACTTGTAGATACTTGAATAGAAATTGAAAATTTTGGAAATCCTAAAATTTAGGCCTACTAGGAATAATTCACCATTTTGGGTGAATCAATCCTAGATTAGGGTTTCTGTACACAAACAGGTTTCTAGTAAAAGGGTGTCCAAAACTGCAAAAATATCAAATTATTGGCCTAAAATGGGACTTATTCACCAATCTGGATGAATGAGTCTAGTTAAGGTTTTTTAGAATTTTTTTTTAAAATTTCAAAGTATGAATTTATCCTTCTATATTTTCTCTTTTAATTCCTCTTTGATTTTGGATTTGAAACTTTAATTTAGGGGTTGTAGGTGACTTTTTAGTGAAGAATACAACCTTGCAAATGGGGTGATAACTCCAACAAATTTCTCCAAGCTTGTAAGCTAGTCTTCAATGATCCTTCAATCTCGAAGCCACCTAGATCTACAATCACACATAGAGAGAGAGAGAGAAAAAAGTGTCAATTGTTAGGGAATAAGGGTCTACCTTGATCAAACCCCATTTAGGTAATTAAACCAAATGATGAAACAATGAAAGAAGGACATGAAAGATGAAGCATAGGGCATGAAACATGAGAAATGATACCTTGAATGATGTCTTGTAAATGATTCTTTATAAATCTACAACTTAACATGAAATGGGCATGAAGAATGTAGATTTTGATCTTCACAATAGGAGTAGAACAATGCTTGATTTTGGATATTTAATGCTACATCACGACACTAGCTCAATAACATGCTTAATTCTTGATATGCTTGACATGATGATGGATCTTGAATTTCTGCAACAATTGATGAAGAATTCTACCCTTCAATTCCTTAAAAATGATCTTGAATGCTCTCTAGATGATCTTGTGAAGTCTTGGAATTCCTAGCTCTTGAATTCTTGCCTTGATATCATGAATTTATAATAAAATAATGATTTGAAAGCTCATTTATATAGGCAATCCATTTAATATCTAGTGTATTAGATCCCAAAGGCCAACATACATAAATTCACCATCTGTGGAAAATGGGTCCCACCTAGATGGGACTCATTTGCACAATGTGACGAATGGGTCCCATAGGGCCTATTTTGATTGCTAAAGTGTCAAGAAGTGTGTAAATTAAGCTTATTTGTTGATATTGTCAGGTTTTTTATTGAAATATGCCTTGGGGCACATAATATAGGGTGTTAGGGACCTATTAATTATGATATTAAGGTCATAAATGTAATAAGGCCCAAAATCCAATGTGAAATTGTGAATAAATACACTTTACAACACTAAATTAAGGAAAAATTGCATCTATTTAGCTTAAACGTTTCTGAAATCCCATGTGAATGTGTAAAACACATTACAACACTAGATTAGGTCCACTTAATTTACAAGCATTTTAAATTTAATGTGAAAGTGTAAATACATACACTTTACAACATTAAATTAGGGAAAAGTTAAGTTCATTTAGCTTAGAAGGGCCAAAAACTAATGTGGATGTGTAAAACTCATCACAATAGTAGATCAAGGCAATATCAAGTCTAATTTTCCATTAATTATTCCCAAATTAAGAAAGGAAATGGCATACCCTTTTTTCATCATTACATCTAGCCCCCACTTTAGTGAGAGGATAAAATTACTTCAAACTCACACTAATGTAGAAATTCAAGAGGGATCCATGTTTCCTAATGTAGATGGTCTAGGATAACAAACATTGAGGAGGCAGTCAAGCCCCCAAGATCTAAGATCCTAAGCTAAACCAACATAAGCAAAAAAAGGAAACACTCAAGGTGTATGATATGCAACAAAATAAGATACAAAAGCATACAATGTCATTGATGAAAGAAAAGAAAGAAAAGGTGGGTCATGCTTCAAAATAAATGCACTCACTGTGGGGCCAAAAAACATCAAGTCATCGACAGGGTGAATAATCCAAAAGGGTGAGACACATACACACATGTGAATGGCTAGGGGAAATTCATGCCCTCATTCGGCTTCTTTTTAAAACCTTTCCAAAGTTATGCCTCCTGGTAAATTTGATAAGGCAGCACACAATAATGATCTTTGAGCTTCCTGAGACAAGAAAAACTTTGTATGCTTGAAACTTATGAAAAAACAAGATGGCTCCATAGACATGCAAGATGTGTTATGCAAGGTGGCCATATAATAGGTATTGTAAATGCAAAATAGTGTAAAGAATGTTCAACGAGATTTTGCTTAGTTCATGCAAGGCCTCTTCTTAGGGAATATTGTGTCTAAATTCTCCAAGAGAGTACAAGTCAATGAAATATCATTCTTGGAGGAAATCAAACCCAAAAAAACCACCAAGAAAAGAACATATCAAAAGAAGAAAGAAATCACACAATGAAACATAATGAGTGTCGATGTATGGCCCCACTTTAAAGTGGTTAATAAATCCACTGTTATGAGAAATTACTTTAAAGTAGAAGAAGACATGAGAACTTACATGGAAATCCCAATTAAGATATGTTATCAAAAAGGTAGTATGTCACATGCAAGCCAACTAAAGGAATGTCATCTACATCCTGAGCTTTCTCTTATATGTACATGAAAGGTGATCAACTAGCCAAAAGATAGAATGACAAGTGATGTACAAGGACAAGGCTACGTAACCCCGTGCCCCCATTTAGTGTAGGACAAGGATAAGTTGAAATGATTGACGAGAAAAATACTTGTATAAAAATTAGCATAAATTAGAGGAATTAGGCATTTCAACACAAGGGAGAGTACCACACCCCTTAAGATGTTTAAATTTATCCCTTAAATCCTTACATTCATTAGTAGCATGACCATGAACTCTATGATATACACAAAATGAAATCTTGTAGTAAAATTCCTTCCATGTTCATGGAGGGAGGGATATCAAACCATCTTGGAGGAGTCTTGACAATATACCTTCTTGATAAATGGTAGAGGACGTTCTATTATTTTGTGACAGAGATGTCTCCTACTTAGTACAATATGTCATACCTACACAAGACTCTTTAGATTGTGATATTTTGTACTCTCCTTTATAGGAGGGTGTAAAATCTAACAAATTCAAATCATTAGTGTTTTGTGTGATGACCTTGATGTTAAGCAAGGATTTCTTTATTTCTTTTATTTCTTTCAAAGGGAAGCAATCAAGACCACTAGTGTCTATTAGTTCAAGATGAACTAATGCTTGTGTTGGATTAGAGGAAACTTTTGTAATAGTGTTGATATTAAGTGAAGGATTGTTTGTTTGTCTCGAGGGGCAATAACCAAGACCACTAGTCTTTTCTTGCATGTGAGGCTCTATAGGGACACGAATACCTTGTTCTCTATCACCACATCATTTTTCACTATATCCAAGTTGTTTCATGAGTTCATAGCCTCTTCCATAAAGAATTTTCATTGCTTTTGGATTAGGTGATCACTTGAATAATTAAGTTCATCAAAGTTTGTTGTGTAATTTGTTGTCTTTTGTTCGAAAGTGGTTGAGGTGGATGCTTTTGAGTGGTTATCTAAATTTTGTGTTGACATTACCCTTTTTTATTTTCCCTTTTCATGATCTTTGTTTATGATATTGTATTCTCCCATTAATGATGTGAAATATGATGAACCCCAATCATCTTCTAATAGTTTTGACACTTTTTTCATCTCTTGTTTCTCTTCATTTAAAGGTTATATGTTTGAAGTTGGAATTAGTGTGTTTCAAGGATTTTTCCTTTCTTTTTCAACTTGTAAGAAACTTTCAAGCTCATGGTCTATTTCTACTTGGTATACCTTATTGTTATAGACATACTTCATGATACAATGAAAAGTTGAAGGCACTACATGCATCTCATGAATCTAAGGTCTTCCTAAAAGAAGACTATATGAAAGATCATGAGGCATAACATGAATAGGATTTTGTAAGGTAGCCTTTCCAACTATTATAATAGGAAAATTAATCACACCAAGTGGTTGCTTTCCTATATTTTCAAATCCTCAAATTGATAAAGAATCAAGTTCAATTCTTGATTTATCCACACCAAGTCTATCCAAAAGTTTCACACTACACACAATCAAAGTTGATCCATTATCAAGAAGGATTCACTTTATTCCCGTCTTATTGAATTTCACTATTATCGCATGTGAAGGCATCATTCTTCTTTCTCATTTCGAAAGGGGGGAGCTCATGTTGATGAAAAGTAATGTCTATGTTGTTTGAAGTTATGTCTTGAATTTGGGCTACTACATCATTTAAGTGAAAATTAGGATGGGTAGGAACTTGTTATAAAGCACTTTGAATCATGCTGTGAGAATGAGGGGAGGCTTGAATAAGGTCTTATAATGATATCTTAACTGGAGTATTCTTTAATTGTTCAACAATATCATACTCCTTTCCACTTTGTGGAGGCAAATGAGGGGGACCTAGTAAGATAGGGTTAGGAAATGGGAGGGATGTTGAAGGTTTTTGTTTTAGTTGTCTGAGTAAAAGCACAAAGCTATGCTACACTTTATAAAGGAAACAACCAATGCTAATCCAACATTTAAACTTGAATCACTAAAAAGGGGAATATTTGTTTTGAATTTTGAAATGATCTAAACTAGTAAAATATTTATTTTTTAGTATATTTTATATTTTTATTTTTTAAAAATGATTAAAAAATTATTTTAAACTAGTTTTTTAATAATTAACACTATGATTTAGTTGTTGATAAAATGCCGAAAAATGAAGTTCCATGGGATGTCAAACTTTTTATAGTAATTTTTTTTTTCTTATAATTTTTTTTTGTGTATTTTTAACTTAAAATTTTAGTGCATGGATATATTTTTTTCTAATTTTGATAAATATATATTTTAAAATAAATATTAAAATTTGCATGAATCAAAAAACAACCGTTTTCATCGAACATCAACTTTCATATTAAATATTTATCTAAAATGGAAAAACAATTATACCATCTTGAAATAGATTCTTTTATCTAGTGCATCATATTTTTTTCATTTTTTTAAATAATTTTTAGTATTTTCCATTTGCATTTTAATCAACCTAATATTTTGTGTTGATAACCTACATTTAGTAAAAGTCAAATATAAAATATAAAAAATAATTAAACTATTAAAATAAATATATTTTTGAAAACTAAATTTATCGATCTACAAAAGGGTATTTTTATATATTTTTTTTAAATGTTATTTATATTAGCAGGAGTTATTGAAACTTCAAGTTTTTCAAATAATTTTTTTTGGTAAATTGCACTCAAAGTGGTGCTCCATATGTTTTAGCCAACAATTTTTGTTGAAAAAGTTGTGGAAGTATCTAACTTAGCTAGAATGAATCTTAATAGATCATATTTTTGACCAAAATTGATTTTTAGTTATAAATAATTAAATTTAGTTGTGTTGATAAGTTGGCTAAAAGTGTGGCATAGGTTTGTGCTTTTAACCTTGTATCGTTTCTAGTGTTATATGTATGAGAAAGATTATTATGACTCGACTGCTGTAAAACATTATTCTTAGGTGGGTAAAGGATAAGTTTGGTTTTGTTTTTAGTTTGAGGTTTTTTTTGAAGATGGGTAAAGGATGAGTTAAGGTTGAATATTATTAACTTCCCTTAGTGAAGGATAGTCTGATGTTATTTCATCATCATCATCTAAGGACACTATATCACTATTGTCAATGTTATCCTTTTCTTGCACCATGATATCCTCCCTAGGAGGAGAGTTTTTAGGAGAACTACAAGCTAGATGTTCATGAGATTCAAAGGTTGGTCTTTCTAAAATGACTTCATTGCAAGTAGGGGAATGATCAATGGAATTCTCTTTTTCAATAATGTTTTCTCTAGGGGGGAGAGGAAAATAGGATTCTTGTGACTCTCATATCTTTGATCTTCTAACACTAAAATATATTCTTCACAACTAGGAGAGATATCAGGATAAGGATAGACATGATCATCCTAATTGTTCATGATTTTATTCTTGTTTTCTAAGGTTTCATTCTCTTGTGCCATAACTTCTACACTAGTAGTAGAGATTTTAAAAGTGATTCAAAAAAAAGGTTTATCACTTTCCATTTTTATGCTATGTAAAGTATCTTCCTCACTAATAGGGGAATCATTAAGAGAAGGACAACTATGGTTTTCATGATTACGAATGGTTAAATGCTTTTGTTTAAATAATTATTTCCAAATGTTAGGGACATTAGGAAGGAGAGAGATAAGGTTATCACTTTCAATCCACATGTCCTCCTAACAAATGTGATTTTCATGATCATTCATGATTGTATCCTCCTTTACTAAAGCCTTCTTACAATTAGGGGAGGTGTTGAGAGATGGATTTGGGATAAGAATAGTGGAGGCAATGATCTCATATTCTTGTGTCATACTATCTTCCCAAGGGGGGGGAGGAGAGAGAAAATAAAGACTCTCAGTGCTCAAGTATCTTCTTTCACCTAGATACCTTCATCACTAATCAGAGAGGTATCAGGACAAGAACAAGTATGATTGTTATGATTTTCTAAGCTTGCATCCTCTTGCATAATATCATCCTCACCAATAGGAAATGTAATATTAAGGAATATGTCAATTGTTTGTTCCTTTTCTCTAAGATGTTCTCATAACTATGAAGATAGTAGAAGGATGACTAACATGTTTCTTAATTACCTCAATTTTTTACTCTAAATTGAACTCATAGGAGGGGATGTTATACTTATGCAATCCATTTTTAATCATATAAAAGTCACATCTCTTGAAAGAAAACATGTTATCATAGAAAAGTAAATAAAGAGAAATTCAATGATCTAAAGTGAAATTTTTATATGCAATTTTAAAATTTGAAACAAAGTAGTTTGCTAATTACACTATGTTGTAAATGCAAATTTGGAATTGAGCAATTTAAGCTAGATTTTGTGAAATGCATGCAACAAAAAGTCAACCCACTAAAATAGATAACCAATTGAATCAAATAAAAGTACAAAAATAAGGCTTTAAATGTTGTAAAAGGTAGTTTCAAATGTGCACTAGGATTGATTCATCCCAAGGGGCAAGTGAGTCCAAGTGGGTTTTTTTTTTTTAAATTAGAGAATTTTAAGTGATTTTTATGCTTTTTAGTTTGTATGACATAAAGACTAAATGAAAATGCAGATTTTATATGATTTTAAATGATTTGAGATGCAAAAATGTAACCTATATGAACTTTCACTAATGCAAAAATTAGAAACCCTAGATGCCAATTAACTAATGCAAACTCTAATGCAAAGTCAATGCAAGATAGATCTAGGATAATGATGGAAACCAAATCAGAAAAGAAAATATTATAAATGCAGGTTCACCAAAATGAAATAGAGAAAAAAGTGGTATGGTGCTATCATATGGTTTTAGGACATAGAGCACACCCACTTCCCAATTTCATTCAAGGATAACCCTAGAGATCTCAATGCAAAGGAGAAAGAGATCTTGCAATAGGGTTGTCTGAGGGGCTGATTGTAAGCTAATAGGGGGTTCATCACTGAGTAATGACTTGGAAAGACAAGTGAAATGAAAGTTGTAATGTCAAAACCTAGTGATGCATGGAACCTAAATAAATGGCCTATAAATGCAATTAAAATAAAATATAAAGTTGTAAAATTAGAAGTATGCACTTGGAAACTTATAGAGACTTGAATGTGTTGAAAAAATGAAGAAGAAAACATAATTTTGTTGTTTTGTGTTTTCATTGATGTCACCATTATATATGAGTTGCAACTACAAGATTGAGTCTGAATTTTTTCTAATATTATGATCCGGTATCTAAATCGGTCTTATGTTTATACCCTCCAATATTATGGTCTGCAATTGTTTGTTGGTGATTACTGTTTCTTGTAGTTTTTTTAAATGGTGCATGGATGTTGTAAGCATGTACATTCAAGATCTCACATATTCAAATGCTCATATGGAGTATAGGCATTACTTTGTTGATTCTAATTATGCTATTAGGTCTATCATTGGCCAACCTAATGAATGAGTTGTGTAATCGTGAATTAATTTTTGTTGTGTAGTTTTATGTGTTACCTATCTTAGGTCTATGCTAAAATGATGTAGTGTGTTGGGTGTTTGAATTACTTTTGGGAAGATTTTGTGAAAGCCTGTAGCCAACAGTTGGTATTTTTGGTGAATAAGAAGTGCATCTAATTAGGCTGGCCTAATTGATGCTTGTAGAGATCATATATATATTGAACAATTTTTGAAGCTTGAGCATGACATGATTGTGTTATGAATGTGAATGTGAAGAAGATAAAATATGATGAACTGTGTCAAGTTAGCTTACTAATCTTCGTTAGAACTGAATCTGCACTCACTAGGTGTACCTTATCAGTTCATTTTCTGGTTGTAAGCCATTTTGTCATTGTAATTCTATAGGCAGTGAGCCTTTGTATTCGGACAGTGAGTCCTAGCAGTGAGCCACCCCATTTTTGTAATATCTTATAATCGGTTATACTATATTATGAGCTAACAATCATCATGGTTTTTCCCATTTCGGGTTTTCCATGTAAAATATTGGTGTTCATGTGTTTTGTGATTTTATGTTCTATTAATGCTTTTATTTATATCTTTTTTGTTGTTTGCATTGGAATAATTGGATGGTATCTAATTAGAAAATTTAAGAAGATATTAATTCACCCCCCTCTTAGTATCTTGGATATTCAACAATTGGTATCAGAGCTTGGTTCATTTGGAAAAGCCTAACAACTTGATGGATATCCTAAAGATGGATGAAATGAATGATAAAGAGGAACTCTAGACTACCCTTAAGGATCTTCACAAAGTTGAAAGAGAAAACAAAGATTTAAAGGAGAATCTTCAAGATGCAAATGAATGTGTCTAGAAATTAAAAGATCAATTGAAAAGGTTCAAAGAAAGGAATAGGGAAGTAACTAATCAGTTGAATTAGGCTAATGAAGAAATTATCAGTTTGAAAGTGCAAGTAGATGAAAAAGAAAAGAATTGAAGAATGTCTAAACAAATTGGTACAAAGCAAGTTTGATGAGTGCACCAAGCTTGAACAAGAAGTGGTAAACCTGAAAGTGGATCTGGAGAAAGAAAAACTTTGTGAGAGAAATTTCAAATCTAGCTCAGATAGGCTTGATGAATTTATTTCAAAATAGAAACTAAGGAAAGACAAATGGGGCTTGGGAATGGAAGGAGGTGAAAACTTTAAGGACAACCAGAAGACTCAGAATAGAGGAAAGTAGAGAGGAAGTTCAAAGAACATTTCTAGGAAACCACCTACGAGACAACGTAATGCACAAAGTTATGAGTATGTGTAGGATCATGAAGGACCAAAAAGTGGCGATATGATGGGTATGTGTATGGTATGTGGCTGACGATAGTTTTTTTACCCAAAATTGATGAAACAAAAAGGGTTTTTAAAGGAGATTCTCAACTTTCCATGAATATAAATTTTGATTTACTTTGAATTTAATAAATAATTATTATTCATTTTCTATTTGAATTACGACTAAAGTCCTAATTGATAGGTTGATTGAAAAACATCTATAACTTTCAAACGGTATCATAATTTTTGAATCTGAAACATGCGTCACATTCTATGCTGAATGAGTACTATAGGATTAAAAAAAATGAATATCATGAAGTTTTAACCAAGTGGTTAGACATACAAGTTTTTATATTTTTTAAAATTTTTAATAAAAAATTCATAGTTAATTATTCACTTAGAAAAAAATTACAAAAAAATATGCATCACATTGAGACATGAGTCCTCTACTTATATCTAAAATATTATAAAAAAATATTATCATTTTATTATGGTTAGGGTGGTTAGACAAACACCTATTTCTTAATTTTTCCCTGAAATTGAAGTGCTGCTGCATTGAAATTTCAAATTTTCACCAAATAGATTTTTTTTTAAATGAACCTTGTAGTTTAGAAACTACATTCAATTTGCTATACAAATAACTTATATATTTTTGAAATAATATAAATAACTTATTCAAAATTTTATGTCAAGTATCCTAACTCTATTTTTTCTAAATTTTCATCGCCACTTAAGGGCTTGTTTTTTCCATGATGATCCTACACATACCCATATCCATCTTTTAATGGAACTTGTTTTTCATGCAACAAATTTGGTTACAAGGAAACAAAATATAAGAGTAGGATGATTCAGTTTCCTAGTCCCTTCACTAGTCAACATTTTGCATGCAAAAGAATTGGACATAGGGAAAGTGAATGTAGAACCTTGATGATCAATCAGTTTAATGGAGGAAGAGTGAATCAATCCTTTAATGGCTACTGTTATACTTGTAAAAAGTATGGACATTAAGCTAATCAATACATAACAAGAGTTAGTGGAAGTCAATCTAATCAGAGAAATATTGTCTATTATAACTACAACAAACTAGGACATATCTCAAGAGTTTGTAGAAGCAAGAAGGGTAAGGAGACCAATTGAGCAAAAACGAATGAATCGGTAAAGAAAATTTACAGAGAAGAAATGAAGCGAGACATGAAAAATATTTGGAGGAAGAAAGAAGATCCTAAAACAATTGATGTGTTTGTGCTCTCATCTAGTACAAACAATTCATTTTGGAACTAGACCCAGAAAGGTCTTAGGGGGAGCTTTAATAGAAAATCACCTAAACCCCCCTGATTTTCAGCATGTCAATATTTGGCACAAAGATATGTTGTGAGAAATGATAAGATAGAGGTTATGCAAGTGGAACTAGAAGAAAATATGAATGAATGATCATTTGCAAAGAAAACTAGGGTTTTTATTGAGTAGAGAAGAAGAGTTTTCAATGGCTTTTGACATCTGCCATATTTAGTGTGAATTAGGGAAAATTGTTTTATAAAGAAATGTGTAAGGAATTTTGATCACTCGTGCATTTAAAGAAGTCAAAGAGATTTTTTGGAGCATTCTTGAGGAGATTTGAATTTCAAATCATTGGTATGTGCAGGATCATGATGGGCCAAAAAGTGGCAAAATGATGGGTATGTGGCTTACGACTTTTTTTTACCCAAAATTGATGAAACAAAAAGGGTTTCTAGAGGAGATTCTCATATTTCCACCAATATAAATTATTCTTTACTTTGAATTTAATAAGTAATTATTATTCATTTTCTATTCAAATTATGACTAAAGTCCTAATTGATAGGCTGATTAAAAAACATCTACAACTTTCAAATGGTATCACATTTTTTGAATCCAAAAAATGCATCACATTCTATGCTTCACATACTATAAGATTAAAAAAAGAAAAAATGAATTTCATGAAGTTTTGACCAAGTTAAAGTGGTCAGACATACAAGTTTTTTATATTCTTTAAAAGTTCTAATAAAAAAATCATAATTAATTATTTATTTGGAAAAAAATTACAAAAAAGTATGCATCACATCGATATATGAGTCCTCTACTTATATCTAAAATCTTATAAAACAAATACTATCATTTTATTGTGGTTAGGGTGGTAAGATAGACACCTACTTATTGTTTCCTTGAAATTTAAGTACTACTGTATTGAAATTTCAAATTTTCACCAAATAACTTTTTTCTTCTTTAAAGAAAACCTAGTAGATTAGAAACTACATTCAATTTGATACATATTCTATTCTCACATATTTTTGAAATAATATAGATAACTTATTCAAATTTTTATGTCAAATTTCCTAACTCTAATTTTTCTAAATTTTTTGACACTTAAGGACCTATTTTCTCCATGATGATCCTGCACATACCCTCATGCAAACCCTAGTTTTGGTTCATCGTGAAGAAAAAGGTATTTTAATTTTCTCTGCAATTGTAATTTGTGTTGTTTGAATTCTAAATTTTAAGAATGACAACCCCTATAGTCATTAAAGTGTTAGAGAGACTGAGACCATCTTATAGGAAATATTCCTATAAATTTTTCAAAGACAACCGTATGGGTGCCTTCTCATTGATCCCTCATGGAGTTATGCCAATC
>VDFB02000013.1:90529627-90782637 GCA_007258455.2 Sequoia sempervirens
TAGAAAAAAAATTCCCAAAAGAATTAGTAGTACCCATAACAATCTTTTCATGTGAAAACTCCAAAGGAAGCCCTGGAAAACAAACCCAAACAAGGGAACTTAACCGTGTCTGTCATAGGGTTGAAACCAAGAGACCACCTCTGAAGGTAGAGACCATTATGACTAAAAAACCAAGGGCCATCAAGACGGACCTTAGAGAAATTTTCTTTGCAAGGAAAGAAAAAGAGAAAGAAACCATTTATCATGTCAGTTGACTTGACTTGATCATAGAAATTCCAGATCTGAAAAAGCCATCTTCTAACAATATCTATGTTGGGATGAAGGGCACAAAATCTCCCAACCAAGGAGCTCTTCAACTAATCCAAAGTCTCAAAAAAGGTAGAGTCAGTAACATCAAATTCAACTTGTCCTTCCTCCAAAGTAGCAATGGAGCTACCATTAGAAACCTCGCATTGGTTAGACCCGCCACCATCCTCCAAAGCACGAAGCTCCTCCGAAGTAGCCGCAGGGGAGGAAGGAAGAATAGTTTGAATAGTAATTAAACCCTCAGCCCGATACTCCAATTCATCAGTGGCAAGCTCAACAACTATAGGGAACAAACAAGAACCAACAAGTACTTCAAAAGAGGAAGGAGTGCCCTCCTTAGCAACAATAGGGAGAAGTAATCCTTTTTTGAAACTAGAAAACAGAGCGTTGTAACTAGTTTTCTCAACATAACTAACAATCAAGTTCCTCTAAGTCTTCAGATGGGCCTCCAAAAGGATATCAAGGAGAAGCTCATCCTCCTCAACCAACCCCTTACAGAGCCTATCCTTAGGATAACTGGAAACAACAAAGTAAGAACCATCAACAAGATCTTCAAAGTCAGAGTATAGGAAATCATCCTCATCCCGCTCTTGAGCCCGTAGGTCAACAATTAGAGGGGACACTTTCCCACTTTCAAAAGGTGCACTTCCACTAGCAATAACAGTAGAGCCACTCCCCATAGAACCAAAGCCACCACAGGAGCCCTCCTACAAAACTGACCCACCCAACATAGAGCTTAGACCAACAACAAGAACCTGAGCTCCAAACAACTTGCCAACAACGCCACCATAGTAGATTTCCTAACTCTCCAGTCCAAACCTCGTAGAAGCTGGAGGAACGAGAGCAGAAATATTAGAACCCACTTTAAGCCCCACCAAAGAGAGCAGGGGAGAATACACAACATGATCACCATCATCTGTCTCACCCCCTTCATCCTCACCATCTGCAAAAGCCTCGATGCTACTCGTAGATGCATTTGAAACCCCCCTCCCACCATTTCACTTCCCTCCTAGCTTTCACTTCCCGCTCATCGTGAGATGGATAATATAATAGAATATTGTTATGTTTGTCAATTTAATTATAAGTTGTGTGAAATAATTTTTCCTGACCATACAATATAATTGTAAAAAAATTCTAATAGAATAATTTACTAAAAAATAATCTAAAATTAAAAATTATTCTATTCTAACTAAATAAACTAGATATTTATTTTATAAAAAAATAATTTTAACCATTATAAATTAAAAAACTATTACTAAATTAATTCAAAAAAAAAAGAAATATTAAATAAATAATAGATTATTTTATTTTATGATGATAAAATTCGATTTTATAATGTTTAAATCAATTCATATAATAGAGTTTGAATTTTATTAATTTATAAATTGTATACTTTTATTTTATAGTCTATTCTTTTCGAAATATATTTAAAAAAAATAAATTATTTGATAATTTTATTAATGAGTTGGATGGAATTCAAGTCAACGCAATAAGTCCACAAGGTGCCAAATATGCATATATTTTTGAAATCCCTTCGCCACGCGGTACACGCGGTTTGAAAATTATTCTTAATTGACTTGACTTCATATTTACTTATAAAGTGCGAAAAGGAAGCCCCCGTTTGGATTGTAAGCACGCGATAGGAAATAATTGAAATCTCGTTGAATCAATGAGAGAAATAATTACTTGCCTGCCACAAGAGTATGTGGAGTTGACCTTCTTGACGGGTCACTCACGGTATGAGAGGAAACATCCTTGCACCTTCATTGAAATGAGTCTGGAAATTTCTTTCATGCTCTGGATAATTGTAGACTAGCAATGTGGGATTATATTTACATTATAATGATATACAACCTACAATTAGCAACCACCAATTAGGGATAGGTTGAGTAAACCTTCCATCCCTTTTTTTTTATTAATAATTATTTAAATTTGGATATCCATATTTTTGTTTGAATGTTTATAGTTTCTTAAGAGATTAGTTTTGTCGACAATTATGTAAATAATTAAATTATGTAACACAACGAAATAGATAATGATAATGATTGGATGTTAAACAATTAACAAATTCAGTTTATACAATTTCTATTAGAAATAACTAGCTCAATTTATATTACATTAGATTGTAAAAAAGAGCGTTATAGTGTATCTACTAAAAAATCCTAGAGGAACAATTTAGAGTCTCATCATTCTTGCTCTACTAGTATAGAAATTGGTATATTGAACTCCCTAACTCCTTGCTTTATGTCCCTTAAGATTTGAACCACATCATTCATATTTGGTCTCATTTCTGGATTTTCAAGTGTACAAATGATTCCCAATCTTATAACTTTTTCTATTTCATCATGAACGTGTTTGTCCATATAGAAAATTTTCAAGCAGTCATCAATGAACATGCTCAAGTTGTTTTCTTCTTGCGCCTTGTTTGCCCATTGTGAAAGAGTCAGTCCCTTCTTAGCTAAACTTGAGCTTGTTGGCTTTACACCACTTATCAGCTCCAACAGTACAACTCCAAAGCTATATATATCTTTCTTTGGAGAAGAATTCATTTGATATAATCTCTCTGGAAATAAAAACTTGAAATATAAGCACATTTGTTCTTGAAACTTGATTTAAAATACAATAACAGAAAAATATTAAGAGATTAATTTTGTTCATACAACATTAATTCATTAAAAGAAAAATTCAAATACACTTTTTGAACTTTCAATTAGTAAACACAAACTGTTATTATATAAATCATTTTTCATTTCAAAGAAAAAAAAACCTATTCTTAAACATTAATATCTTTACATTTTTAACCATTAAAAATAAAACAATTTAACATTTTTATATATAAATGAAATATTTGCACTCCGAACATCAATTCCATTACAATTTATTCACACAAACAGCAAGCTAAATATAAAATCATGACCCAAAAAAACTTTACTCTTATTTTTTAAGTAATCACAAATACAAATCCTCTCTCGAGAGAAGCATTTCCCTAAAAGTTTGTCTAATTATAAATCTACCTACAACTCAGCAACTTTGAGATCTTTTCTAGATCCACACATCCTGTCATAAATTCTATTAAAACTTAGTCACTTAAAATAACCTATCTTCTAATAACAAAATAGAATTTAAACAGAAGTTATGTAGGATTTGAAAAGGAAATTACAATACCTGGCGCTGTGTAGCCAATAGTGAAGCAAGAGCCAAAGGAACTTGCTGTGAGCTCATTATTGTTCACGATCCTGGCTACGCCAAAATCAGCAATATGGGCTTCCAGATTTTGATCAACAAGTATATTTCCAGGCTTCAAATCACAGTGCAAAATTGTGTTCTTGCATTCATGATGAAGATAAGCCAACCCATTTGCAACTCCAACGGCTATATTCAATCTTTGCTTCCAGTCCAATCTGCAATCCAGTGGGCCGTGCAACAGAACGTCCAGGCTAAAATTAGGCATGAATTTGGAAACTATTATCATTTCTTGGCCATTGAAGAAATAGCCTAATATTCTGATAAGATTTCTGTGACGAAGCCGCCCCAAAATCTCAAGCTCTGACAAAAAATCTTTAAGACAACGCTCTCCATCCTCAGAAAATTCCATTCTCTTTATGGCTACTGTTTGGCCTTTGGCGAGGATTCCTCTGTAAACTGTTCCAAATCGGCCTTTCCCAATTATTTTCCTATCGCTGAAGTTGGCCGTTGCTTCAAGTAAATCTTCTCTTGTGAATTTCAAATATGGCTGTGAAATTCTTTTGATTTCGGCTTCCTGCTTTTGGAAAGGTGAGTCATGGGTTTTGTTGATATAGTGTTGCAGGAAGAGAGGGAAGAGGAAAAGACAAGATAATATGAAGTTAATAGTAGTGAACAGGGGAAAAGCTCGGAGAACTAAATGAAGAGAGTAAAGCTTCCATGATATAATCATGGAGATAACGCAGGTAATTAAATAAACAACTAATAAAACCCTCACTGATTTCCTCATTGCAGTGCTCCCTTTTACTACTTCGGAGCTCCCTTTTACTACTGCAGAGCTCCGGTTGTAGATGGAAAACCTATCCACCTTTTACAACATATTGTATTGTATTTATCAAATTAGTAATTATTGTGGCTGTTTGTAAACATAGATTGATTGATATTATCAATAATCCAATCAATCATCTTTCCTCGACAGGAGGAGGATATTTCCCTTGTCATTATCAGGAAGGATTACACCTGTAAGTTTTCTATAGAGTTTCACATTCACACATTATCTAGATTATTAGAGGCATTTTTTAAATACAATAAAAACTTTGAAGAAGACGTATTATTATATAATAAGGAATTTTGTATTTATTTATTAGTACAAGATTATATAGAATTATAATTAAATATATATTTTATGATGTGTGTTTAAAATATGTTTTAATATTTGAAAGTTGATTTTGAATATATAATAATTAAAAAGTTGTTTAACAAGGTCAATCATCAAATTTATGTTCAATTCTCACATGAGAAAATAAATATATATTTCTTACTTTGAAACATTTTTTATGAGTATTTACAAGAAAAAATAATCTTGTAGTTGAGTATCTTAATTTTGTGCCTCTCAATATTATATGCTTTGAATTGGTCCCAATTTTTTGTAACAATTTATTTGACAAGTTCATTGCTTAAACCACTACAAAATAAATCTCTCACAACTACTCTGCATAGCCCTCCCATTTGAAAGATATAGATTAAAGATCCTGTATACAATTACTATGCAATAAGAAATTGTAATAATAGTAAATGACCACAAAAATTTAATTATCACAATAACTCTATGTTAAGCTCAACTATAATGCCATGTGAACATGAACCTCTAGAAGGAATCAGTAGACCATGAAGATAAAACGTATAGATCAAACCATGTGCTCTTACCAACACTCATGACATGCTAAATCTATGATAAATAAGATATCATTCCAAGAATTCCTAATAGAAAAGAATCCTCAACATCTAATTGAGTTCAAATGCAAGGTCAACCATACAAATATCTCAATAAACTATCTAGGATATGAACCTGTCAACTAAAATAAAGACCAAGCAAAAAATCCATTCTACCAACAAGGGAATCTTCCCAAAGCCACTAACCATTCTATGTACTCTTAAAATCACATTGACCTCAAATTGAAACTACAACTAAAAATTAAAACATAAGGAGATAACTAACCATAACCACCAATCCATTCTGCAAATAAGTTTTCAAAATAACATTCATAGCTTAAGAATCAAGCATTTATAAAATATAAGATACAAAGAAATAATAAATATAAATATTATGTGGGAAATACATATTAGATGAATTCACCACTAAGAGGACCAAGAATAGGGAATGATATTTCACAATGCATGAAACAAAAAGAAATAAAATACTCAAAATGATGGATAATCTCTTAAATAATTCCAAACAAAACTCACATCCAAGTCTTGTGTAGGCTTCTTAGTCTTCTTTTGAAAGTAATTATCTCAACACATGGTCACTATAAATAAGAAATTTATATCCTCACCCAAATATAATATACGTGTACAATCAACTATCTCATGCCAATTGAACTCCAAGTACAACACTATAATAACTACAAGTTCATAACGAAAAAATGATTGCAACATTAAACTAGCAAGTTACCCCAAAGAATTGCCAATAGTGGAATGTTGTCTTGTTGTCCTTTCCATCAAGGTTCAAATGCCATTGGGGTGTAACTATTGAGTGTTTATGTTGCGGATGAGGTCCCCCATTTGTAACCTCACCAGTTCATAGCTCTGGGTAAAAAATGTTTACCCCTCTTTCAACAAAAAGGATTACCACAAACAATTTCCAAAGAGCATATTATATGATCACTAAAAAATATAGGAATTCTATGTTATGTTTTAATTTTAAATCCTCAAAAGAAGATCATATTTCTCTAATGAACATATTTTTTCTCAATGTAGTAATGGAAAAAGTATCCTTTTTCCTTACTTAATTTGAGAATAATTGTCATTGAATTAAACTATTTTTTCCTAGGTCTAATGTTGTAATGTGTTGTACACATTCACATTGATCTTGGGCCCCTTTTTAATAAAATGCATCTAAATTGTACCCTATATATGGTGTTCTAAAGTGTTGTAACACACTTTCACACTTATCTAGGGTATCATTAATTAATTGTGTTTAATTATAGTTAATTAGCCCCTTTAATTCAAATTTAAGCCTTATTTGTGACAACTTCTGAGGATCCGTCCCCCCACCCATAATTCAAATTGTAAAAAAATTAAATTGGAAAATATGAGGTCATATAAATTGGTGCTAGGACCCATTCACCCTAGGTGGCAAATGTGTCCTCCCTCTATAAGACCCCCCTTTCTTTGCACATTTGAAATGGATTTTTGATTTTATTTCACTCCTCAAAGGCAAGGTCCTAGAAACTTGTGCCAAGACCCATTCTTCCTAGGTGCCGAATGGGTCCTCCTGTTTGAATTTAATTCAAATGAGATTTTAATAATATTCATTTCTAGATCTGGTCTTGGCTTGAATTGTTTGAATTTTAGGGTTAATCTCTAGATTTAGTATAAATAAGGGGTTAATTCACATTGTTTCTCCTAGAAAGTTTACAAGAGGCATTCAATTTTTCAAGCATTTGAGCATTACAAGAGAATTTCAAAGGCATTTCAAGGAAGATTATCAAGAGTTTATTACAACAATTCAATATCATTTCATCATGACAAAGGCATAATGCATTGATGCATGTGGTTGAGCTAAGATTTTCAATGTAGCATTGAGGATCTACTTGCAAGCATTATTACATATCTTATTCAAGGATCAAGATCTACATTCTTCATGGAAACTTCATGTTAGTTTGTAGATTTATATTCGAAGACAACATCCAGGGTATCATCAATTACACATTTCATGTTTCATTCTTCAATTTCCTTATTTCATCATTTGGTTTAATTACCTAAATGGGGTTTGAATTGGGAAAACCCCTATTCATAACAATCAACAAGTTATTCTCCTCTTATGTGTGTGTTTGTAGATTTATAGGTCGAAGATCAAGTGGAGAAGAAGTTTAGAGCAAGATTTTCAAAGTTTTCAAGTTGTAAGATTGACCTTTGTAGTGCAAGAAAAAAGAAATGAAGCTATAAAATTTACTATAGGTTTCTGAGAGCTAACAACAGAGGATTTGAGAGTGCAAACATCAAGGAAAATAACCCAAATCTCATTTTCAGAAACCCTAATAGGAACCCATCCACCACTAATGGAGATTGAGTCTTTTGTACCCAAAAAATAGGCTTCTTACAACAAGGTACACACTATTTTGAGCTCTAAAAACTTCCCTCATAGTTTCTATAAGAGCTAGGGTTAGTTTTTTATTGTTATTTGCATCTTATCACACACAAAATCACATAATATTAGGATGAAAAGCATGATGGTTTATCATCTTGATCAATTCATTTTGGTAAACCCTATTTTCCCCTAATCATTAATGCTCAAATCGTCATATTGAATATTGCAATTTTTTTATTTTGAAGTCTTTCATTGCATCCTAGGTTAGATCTTACACTCATTTGCATATCATTTGCATTGAATTAGATCTCATTCAGGGTTGCTTTCTTTGCATTTAAAACTTGCATCTCATTTAGGGTTTAGATTTGTATTCATTTGCATCTCTCTAAATCTGAAAATACAAAAATAAATAGTCATTGTGCATATCATTTAGATCTCATAAAATTGTGTTTAAAAATCAAAACAAAATTGCATTTCACAGTAGGTCTTTGTATACATTATTTCATTACATTTTCACATTGCATTTCTAGAAAATCTAAATTTGAAACTTATTGTCTCAAACCTAGAACTAAAAGACATTACTGAAAGCTTGAAAATAATTCAGAAATAGTTTAGAAACATCTAAATAGGACCCATTCACCTTTACTGGCGAATGAGTCCCTGATCATATCAAACCTAAACCTTATGGTATCTAAAAAATTAGTAAAAATCACTCTAAAATTAGTTAAAACATCTCAAAAGTACCTAACCAATACCCACTCACCCTTACTAGTGAATGAGTCCCTCTTAGATCTTGATTTGCACTTTCTAGAAATTGAAATCTCAGTTTTAGGTTTTTGTTTGTTGTTGTTACTTTCCTTTTCTAGTTTCTGTATTTTTTGTTTCATCAAATTCATTGCATATAGCTTAAATTGCTTCATTTAGTGCATTGTCAAAATTTAACATTTGCATTTACAAGACTTAATTTTCAATTTATTGCATTGTGTAATCAGTAAATTGCATTACTTAGCATCTAAAAATTATATTTCATTCTAGATTGTTGCATTAGACCTTTGCTATTTTAGGGTATGCACACTGGGGTTGTAAATATTTTATGAGCTTTACAACTTGGTGTCCTATTAGCAATACTATTTCAAGACGTGTAGTTTGAGGCTAATGTCATCTCATGATATCTCACTCATCATGGATTTTGGGTTTCCTAACTCTCTTTCTAATCGTGTTGATAACAAACCCTCCATGTCTCATAGTTTGCATACTACACTTCCCATGAATCCATCTCCTACAACTAGTGTACCTCTTGCTAACAACACCATCCTAATCCCACTCAAGCTTTGGGGTCTACTCTAAGCCAAGGTGGAATTCCAATTCTATCCTCCATGATACCAATGTTCATTCCTACATACACTAGTACACAACACACAACAACTTGTCAACCCACAACAACCTTGCAACCTACCACAACTGTTCAACCAACCACAACAATCATACCTACTATCACTATGTACACTTCCATAGGTATTCCATAGGAAATACTTCTAGCCTTCTCCATTCAAAAACACTAACTCCTCAACAATCAACCTTCACCAACCTACAATTCACTAGCCCTCTACATGCATACTGAACTCCACCTTATTCCTCTCAACCTCATAATCAAAATGTTCCTCTCATTAGCTCAATTTTTCAAACTATGATATCCATCAAATAACAAGTTGCAACATTACAACAAAATAACAACAATCAACCTTTGCAATACATCAAATCCAACTTGCTATCCTTTGACATATTAAGAGTGCAAATGCCACAAGTTATAGAAGTCCCCCGATTCAAGAAATATAGTGGAAAATGAGATCTTGTAAGCCATGTTTCCATTTTCATAGCCTTGTGTAGTGATTTCATGTGTGAGGATAAACTTTTGGCTAAGCTATTCCCTAGGTCCTTGAAGGATATTGATTTAGAGTGGTTCTCTTCTTTGTTGATCAATTCAATTAGTTCATTCAACAAAATAATTGATGCCTTTTACAACCATTTTCATATTCACATGTCTCCCAAGATGACCCTTGTTGATTTAATGAAATGCACACAAAAAAAGGATGAGAAAGTGATTGATTTCATAGCAAGATACCAAATACTTTATTGACAAGTAAACATCAAGATTCCTGATGTCGACCTTCAATGAATATTTGTTACCAAATTACAAGATAAAATCCAAAGAAAAATTGAAATTTTGAGATTTCCATCCTTTACATTGGTATGTACAACCCTTTGTGATTATCAAAATTTTACTTGCAGTCATAATGTCAAAAATCCCCTAGTCATACTGAAAATTTTGAATCTACAACTCAAAATGGCTATGAAACTTTGAAGAAATAGAATAAGGTATTTTTAAAACTAAATTCCCCTCAAACAAGTCAACAAACAAATATTCAAGTTCCTGCTATAAGAATTACAGCTCTTTTCAAGGAATAGGAGAGAGAGTTCACTCATTTACCTAATACCCTTCATAATATCATGTTGCAACTTATTGACAAGAACTTGCTTACATTATCTCCTGCTAGAGAGTGACCCTAATGTACCATTACCTAGAAGCTTTAAAAAAAATATCATTGTCATTACCATAAAAAAAATGGACATGTTATGGTACAAAATACAGTAAGTTCCTTAAACATCTTGTGAAAGACCTTATTGACAATAATCAACCTCAAATTGGAGGTGTCAATGATCAAGGTAATAAGTTTGTAGCTCCTCCTAATAAAAATTTGTAAATATTTACAAATCCCATGCCTAAGCACAATAATTCATTTGTCAAAGCCAGTGAAACTAAGAACGATGTGGTAAATGTCGACACAGATGATGACAATATGGATATTGTTGAACAATTTCCTATAGATACTATGGTAGCATTTATCAAAACTAGACCTCATAAGGGCTCAACTAAAAATCCTATTGACATTGCTTTCTCACAAAATGGCATACTTAAGTGTGCACCTAATGGTCCTCTTTACATAGCTAGCCAAATCAATGACAAGACCACTAATGGGATATTGATTCATCCCGTCTATGGAGAGAATGCAATCATTTAAGAATTCTTATATGTGCTTGAGCTATATCAAGAAACATATGACAAGCCAAAGCATGGATCAAGACACATAATGGTTTTGATTTCCCTATGCTAGGCTCAATAGATGTCCCTTTCAAGGTTGGACCGAAAACACTAAATGTATAATTTTCAATCATCCGATAATCAAACCAATTTTACGTGAAGCTAGGCTATCCATTGCTTGGCTCCATGAATGTGTTGTCCATTTGGTTGTGCATAAATTTATGAAGTTTCCATTTGGAAATGATATCTTTACTGTGCATCATAGTGGATTTAATCTTGCCTCAACCCAAGGGAAATTTTCATTAGATTTCTTTGGGCTCGAGCCTATGGAACCTATCAAGCCTCGTGAGGATTTATTTTTCAAATCATATAAAAATATAAAAGAAAGGAAAATAGTAGAATTATCCCTTTGAAACATGCCTCAACCTATTAATTGAACATGTATCCTTGAATTGAAGAAATTATTGAACTGAAATCCCTTTCGAACATACAAGAGAAACCTATAGAAAAACCACCTGCAATTTACTACAAGAGACCACAAGATAACACAATCATGTTGTCTCTCCTAGAGTCAAACAAGTTTACAAAGTCAAAGAGAAAGTGGTTGAACAACCTCCTATTGTTTCTTCTATTCCTCACAAGGAAGATAAGGAAGCTATGATTGATAGACCCGCTCTTACATAAATGTGCAAATTGACAATAGATTAAAAAGGAATCTAAATGCTAGAGAGTGTAGGTTATTGCTAGTAATTACAAACTCAAGAAGAAAACAACAACATAGAAAATCAAAATAAAAACTTACCTAAAGCAATTCATGATGACCATCTCCTTGCTACAACATAAACAAGAACATTCCATGGACATTTTCATTTGACCTCCCATTGGCATAAATTTAAATTATGATATTGGCACTGCAAAGATTGATGAACAAGTGCATGATGAGTCAAAATAATTGTTTTCTTCTATGAGCTTAAATGAAAAATATCCTAAAAAGAGTGTTGAACTCGGTGCTTCCCCTAGTTCAGCACTTGCTCTTTTCCCTTTGGCTAGTTGATCAAGGTTTCCAATTATCCCAACAGAGATTGGGATGTGGATGACCTGCTTTAGGTTGACTCACATGTTCCTAACTAGTCTCTCTCTTCTTGTGCATTCTTATATATGTTCCTACATTCTTGTCTATGTCGTAAGCACTTTTGACTTGTCTTTGTGTTTTCCTTTTGGGGATGATGCAAGGCGTCGAGACATATAGGTCTCTTCCATGTTGACCTAAAAGCTTTTTCTCTTATATTTTTTCCACTTTTCTTGTGTTTTCCTTTTGGGGATGAAGCAAGGTCTTGAGACATTCAGGTCTCTTCCATGTTGACCAAAAATGATTTTTCTTTGTTTGGGCTCTCTTTATTTCATTCTTCCAATTCTATGAGTATTTGTGGAATGATGACAACTCCATGCTCTATGAAAATATTGTAGAAAATACTTACTAACCTCAAATCCATAGATCCCTTATATATTTGTAGAGGAAACCCTTCCTTCCTATTTCATGACAGCTTATTTTAGAAACATATGATTTGGCATAGGGTTTTTTGAGGAAAGATCTCATTTCTTAGGGAAAAAAATCACTAATTTAAAGAAATTACTCACAATGATGGTGTAGCAACTACTTTAAAGTGGTGGCATACATCAATGACATCTTTCAGTATATTTCATGGTATATTTTTCTTTTTCTTGTGGCATGTCCTTTTCTTGGTGGTGTCATTGGGTTTGATGTCCTCCAAGACTGTGACATTTATAAGCATATGATCTCCCTTTGTGGCATGATGTGAACGAGGCATCCCATAAGTGGTGGCATGGTATCCTTGACTTGTCCTATCTTGGAGACATTAGGCACAATGTCCCCTAAGAAGACCTTACATGAATACATCGAAATCCCCTTTAACACAAAAACCTACATACACGAAGTTTACAAAAAACATTTACATTGTGGTGCCTTATCAAAGTTTTCAGGAGGATAGCTTCGGTAAGGTATGAGAGGCTAATATCATTCTCTCATTTTCCACCTCATTTGGGTAACTCACCTAGTGGACAGACTAAGGTTCAACTACCCAGAGTGAGCATACATATTTGGGACAACTCACCTAGTGGACAGGCTGAAGTTCCACTACCCCAAAGTGAGAAGCATATGTTATATACAAACAAACCCATTCCACATTGCATTGGAATGATTGTGCTTGATCCTTTTGTTTTTGTTTATTTTTCTTGTCCTTTGATAGGGTATGATTATGTATCTTTTTAGTTTATGCATACTTAAGTGTCTTGAATGTTTACTTTAGTGTGAGTTTGACATGGGGTCATCCTCTCACTAGTGGGGGAAAAATTTAGTAATTAAAAAAGTATCCCTTTCCCTTCCTTAATTTGGGAATAATTGTCATTTAATTAACCTATCTTTTTTTAGGTCTAATGTTGTAATGTGTTGTACACATTCATATTGATCTTGGGACCCTTTTTTATAAAATGCACCTAAATTGTACCCTATTGATGGTGTTGTAAAGTTTTGCAACACACTTTCACACTTATCTAGGATCTCATTAATTAATTGTGGTTATTAGAGTTAATTAGCCCCTTTAATTTAAATTTAAGCCTTATTTCAACACCTTCCAAGGATCCATCTAGACACCCATTATTTAAATTGTAAAACATTTAACTTGGAAAATTTTAGGTCCTATAAATTGGTGCTAGGACCCATTCACCCTAGGTGGTGAATGGGTCCTCTCTCTATAGGACCCCCATTTCTTTGCACATTTTACATGGTTTTTTGATGTTATTTCACCCCTCAAAGGAAAGGTCCTAGAAACTTGTGCTAGGACCCATTTTCCCTAGGTGGTGAATGGGTCCCCCCTTAATAAGGACCCATTTTTGAATTTAATTTTGGAAAGATTTTAATAATATTTATTTCCAGATTTGGTGTCGACTTGAATTGTTTGAATTTCGGGGTTAATCTCTAGATTTAGTATAAATAAGCGGTTAATTCACGCTGTTTCTCTCAGAAAGTTTACAAGAGGCCTAAGAATTCAATTTTTCAAGCATTAGAGCGTTACAAGAGAATTTCAAAGGAATTTCAAGATAGATTATTAAGAGTTTATTGCATCAATTCAAGATCACTTCATCATGAAAAAGGCATAATGCATTCATGTATGTCATTGAGCTAATATTGTCAGTGTAGCATTGAGGATCTACTTGTAAGTGCTATTACATATCTTATTCAAGGATGAATATTTCCATTGCTATAGTAATATGAAGGCGTATTTTCCACTCTTTTTTCCTTATAGTTGGTATCACAGCTTGGCTAGCTTTGTTGTCCTTGTGGGTAAGATGTGTTTTTTATGTTGATCTTGTTCAGTGGGAGTTTTGTACAATAATCTGGTTGTAATATTTTTATAGATTTAATATGGCGAGCGCATCCTATTAAATAGAGATTAAGAAGTTCAACGGTGGTGATTTTGAGTTGGGGAAACTCAAAATGGAGGATTTTTTGAGAGGGAAAAGACAACTGAGAGGGGGGTGAATTAGTTGTCACCAATCTTAATCACAAATCTCAAAAGCTTATCAACTTCACATCCAATTTATTTTTTTATTAAGTATGAACATGAAATTCAAACAACAGAAAGCAATATGAAAACAAGAAACACCAGATTTATGTGGAAAACCTAATAAGGGAAAAACAACAATGAGGATTAGCTCATAGTATAAAGTAATAGCAAAACCTATTACAAAGAGGCTCACTACCCAAAATAGGACTCACTTTTTGGATACAAGGCTCACTATCTACATATAAGACTCACTATCCAGAAGGGAGGCTCACTACCTACAAATATAAAAAGATAGTAGAAAAATCCACCATAGTAAATTACACACATATATAGCCTTGATCAAAAGATTATAGACACCATCAGCTCACTACGTTTAGGAGTGTAACACATTAAATTACTTCTACCTCAATTCATTTTCAGACACTTGCTTCTCAAACTTGTGGCATGTTTGATACATTAATCCATAACATCTCAAATTATATTTATACCATCTTCAACCTTTGAAACTTTCTCCAAGGTTGGCTACACACATTTCATATTACAAATTCAAATTAGGCCAGAAACTCAACATTCTCATGGTGAAAGAGAATGAGAGTGGACCAAACCAACACTTAAACAAGATGCAAAAAAAATATCAGATCAATCACATGCTTCCTTAATTGATACTCATCCTTTGCATGTCGTGTAGACACCAAGTTAGCCAAACCTAATGAAAACACAAATCAACTTTCAAGTACATGCTTCCACAACAAAAGGATAAAATGAAGACCATAAAACATGCTTCACCATACACTGGAATACATTGTAGATGCCTTTAGATTTATCTACAACTAATGCAACAACCTTCATACACAAAATACTTCTCACCAATCACATACACAGTAACCCTAAAATTCATATTTTAGAGCACCAAACCACAAGCACCTTTGATATAGCATAAATAACATAATTATAAGCCTTCTTCTATATCTACAAGACTTGAAACAAACCAACGGAGGACTATAGAGCAAATACATTCCACAGACAAACAACTCTACTAGACCAGTTCACACAACGGTGAACACAACTTTCATTCTTCATCAAACCAAAAGCTCTAATCTAGGATATATCACCCAATGATGTCTATAGACAACACTTCAAATCTATGCAAGCATAGGATCGACACAGAAGAAATGCAGAGCACATTTTGAACACACATATAATTCTTTCTTCAGTATTTCTCAAAATAACTTGGTAACCCATCATATTAGCACACCTATAACACCATAAAGATAGCTCCATGTACTCACAACATCTCTATAGTATCTCAACTATACATGTACCAGCTGCAATCACTTGATTCCTTTCTTTGCATCAACATGTACTGTGTTGACATCAATGATGACATCAAAGGCAACACCACCATACTTACTCATACATGCAACAATATTTTCTCTTGTATCGAGAGTTATGTGTTGTAGTGTCCTCTAACAAACCATCAAAACACTCATAGTATGATTAGCATGCAATTGACCAAAAATCCAAGGGTCTGATCAAAATTTTCTTGGTCAATTTAGTTCTCTTGAATTTTAATGAAGAGAATACAACAAAAATTTTGTGGAAGAATCTTGGTAATGTTTATCAAGGAAAATATCTAGTAAATAAGTTATTCCTGAGAAAGAAGTTATACTCTTTGAAGATGGAGGAAGGAGCTTATGTTGTAGATCATTTGAATGTGTTTAACGTGATTGTTGCTCAGTTGGTGTTTATGGGTGTGAAGATAGATGATGAGGATCGTTGCATGCTCTTGTTGTGTTCATTTCGTAACACATGAGATCACCTAAAATGGCTATTGGGAGTACAAAAACCACTTTCAAGATGGAATATGTGGTTTCTTCATTGCTATTAGAAGAAATGTGAAGGAAATATTCTAAGATGGCCAAGGAGGCCCATGTAGTTCGAGGTAGGTCAATGGAGAAAGGAAACAAGAAAGAAAAGAAGTCTAAATCCAAGTCATAGGGGAGATCAAAGTCTCCTGATAAAAATTCCAAGGTGAAATGTTGGAAGTATGGTTAGACTGGACACATCAAGAAATATTGTAAAGAGGAGGAGAAGAAGAAAAATAAAAATAGTCCCTCAAAAAATGATTCTTTTCAGAGTGATGTAGATGCTTTCATAGTAGCCTTGGTGACTCAAGCATTAGATTATGTTTGGCTAGTTGACTCAGGTGCATCCTTTCACATGACCTCTCATAGAGGTTGGTTCTCAAAGTATGAAACGTATGCTAGTGGGTGTTTCTAGGTGATGATTCTTTATGGAGATTGTTGGTCATGGGTGTTTCTTGCTTAACCATGAAACCAATCTTCCTCCAAGAAATAATTCACCACCACTTGTACTCTTCTGGTCATCTACACAACCAAACCAATCTGCATCAGTGTAATCATTCAAAGTGAAATCAATATCTTTAGGATAATGTGATCTATAATCCAGAGTGCCTTTAAGATATTTGAATATCCTCTTCATAGTTGTAACATGTTTTTCTTTAGGTTCTACTTGAAATCTGGCAACCAAACATACTGCATGCATGATATCTAGTCTAGTAGCAGTAAGATATAGTAATGCACCAATCATATATATGTACATGCTCTAATCAACTTTAGGAGAATCATCATTTTTACTTAGCTTGCATATAGTCACCATAGGGGTATGGACCGGTTTGGAAGCATCGATTCCAAATTTCTTCAACAAATCTTTGACATACTTTGATTGTGAAATGAATATTCCCTTATCAGTTTAATTTACTTAAAGTCCAAGAAAGAAATTCAACTCACCAATCATAGACGTTGAAAACTCTTTTTTCATCTCCTCTGTAAATTTCTTGTGCATACCCTCATTTCCTCTAAAGATAATATCATCAACATACATAACTACTGTAGACACACAAAATTGGCATAATGCATTCGATTAGGTCATATTCATCCATTCAGAAAATAAATCAAGTTTATTTATCAATCTCCTAAATTCATCAGTTTAAATCAACTTGATCCTAAACATCACGCTTCTTGATTAAATAAATCAATCCTTTATTTAATTAAGACTAAAATCACCTTCCATCCCTTTTTGATTTAAATAAATCAAAATATCAAGTCAAAAAGGTAAAAAATCCTAATCATCATTAAGCTAATCTAATCTTGATTAAACTAACCTAACAACCCATCACATCCTCTAGATATTCCCACTTGCACAAATAAATCAATTTATTGATTTATTAAAATCCTTATTTTCTCTCAACATGGCATCTTTGAGGAATATTCCCTCAAGTTTGAATTCAAAAGCAGGTGGACATCTACATCCAACAAGAAATTTAATAGGTCTTACATGTCTCTTACATGTCCCTTGCACAAGTCAAACTCAACATTTAATCTCAAATTCAAATTTGAAATCTCCCTCTCTTTGGCATATTGACCAAAATGTGCTCATTCCTCAGCTACTCACAAGTTGAAAAGTGGCCTCTTTTCATTGGCTAAATATTTGTCCCACATTCATCCATTTGGCTATTTATCTCATCAAAATAATCTTTAAATAGAGGCATCATTCTTCATCAAATCCTCCACAATTTGATCCACAATCTTAGCATTTCATCCACAAATCCTATGCAAAGTCACTCTCTTCATTTGAGAACTGATTTTTCCCATCTTACTCCATCATCATCATTGGAATTATATCATTTAGCTTATCTTAGCAAGGGTTGGGAAAGGGCTATTTTCCACAATAGCACCAATCCACTATGGGATAGGGTTTGGTCATGATTTTATGTGCTTGCATTTAATTATCTTTGTTCTATTTAGCTTGCATATTTTAGTATGATCAATTATTTCATAGGGATGCTCTATCTTATGTGCTTGATTCAACTAAAAAAATCATGTTTGTTTGTTTTTTAGCCAAAATGCAGATTTAGCATCCACATTATTGCAATAGAAGGAGGGTTGATTGCTATTTGTGACTGTAAATGTTTTTTCATTATCTGATTTTGAGTATTTTGCATGCATGGAATTTCCAACTATAACATCTAAAAGGAATCCTTTAAGCTTTTCTTAATATTTGTTTGATTAATGCCTCCCCACAACCATGTGCTTTCCCAAGTGCGTTACTATCAGGAATTTGCAATCTCTCCATATTTCTTTTCAAAAGCTAATGATTTGCAGGAGTAGTGTGACTTTATATTGTCTAAACATTAGAATGTGGAAAAGCTTTATTCATTGTTTATTTTGATGATCTCTCTATTTATGTCCATAACGTGGCATCTCCAATTATAGCATTCATTTATAATGGCACAAATGCACATACCTCACCTACTTTAATAGAATGACTAGGAGCTTGCTTGCCATTTTCCAAGCTTCCTAAATCGGAGTACGCATTTAGAAAATTTAAAATCCTAATCTAGTCTGGCATTGTACCTGTGTGCCTCATTTCCCTAAGTACTCCAATAGATTCATCAGGCTTTTTTTTACATGGCATAAACCTTGCTTATATGGCATTCCAAATGCCCACTATACAGTGAGGCATTTCATCAAAACCTATGTTTCGAGCCATCTCTGTAGAGTTGGACTACTCATTTTTGTCAACAATCCCCTAAATAATTTCACCTACTTCAGCCTCGTGTAAACAATAGCTACCCAAAATTTTTGGAGAATCTTGAGGTGGGCAGCGAGGAAACTAGAAAAGACCATATTCTAAGGTTGTCATTTGGGGTGGGAAGCAAAGGTGTTGGAAAATATTTCATACTTTCCAAAGGTGGTTCTTTCATCTCATTCAACTGCTTAAATTCGCTGTCAATTGTCCCACTTCTTGTTTCAAAGACCTTTCGTGTTGCATCCTTCTTCTCTATATGGCAAACATTAATATCATGTTTTGGCTCCTCAAATTTATTCTGATACATATCAACTGTTTATGTTTGAAGTTTAGTTTTCTCTATGCATTCATTTCCAAATATTGCCATTTCTAGATCATCCCTATGAGCCTTCATCTTGAACTTTAATTCATCCATTAGAAAACTTGACAACATTTTGAACCTTTGAAACAAGATGCTCAACATTTCCATTTCTACTGATGCCTTCAATTACATTTTCCTTTGCTATTAGACTCTTAAACTTCCTTGCTTTCATGTCAGTACTGGCCAAGAATTTTCTTTCAACGCTAATAGCTTCGGAGGTTACATCATTCATCTCTTTCTGTAGGAAATAGGTTAGGCTAGGCCGTTTCTGACATAAACCTTGAGTGTCTGAAGATGTCATTTCTATGGCATCGTTAGCCTCTAAATCATCTCCTACAATGCTTTTGCTACTAACCCTAGCATGTTTACATCCTGCAGATTCTTTACAATTTCCAGGCTTTGTTTCAGGCAATCCAGTGCTACACTCTTCCTTCAAAGGAACCTCTGTGTTAGAAATCTAGTCGGTGCATATCCTGTAATCATGGCGTTCCATGAGATGTCATTTCTGTGATAATTCCTATCAAACGGTTAATATTCCTACTCTATGCATCCATACACTCCACGTGGTATCCTTCCATAGGCTGTGAGTTGTTTGAAAATTTATGCCTTTTCTGCATTACCAACCCACCGGTTTGCATTCTTCTCTAAATTTTTTAAAGCCTTTTCATCACAATGTTTTGTGTATATTCGCAATCATGTGAGACATGAGATGAGATCTCTAGGGGGATAAGCATATGCTACAAAAATATCTAGTATGGTTTATCTTTTAATGCCTAGGCTTCCTCATTCAAAACCATTCGATGATGAACTATATCCAACAACCAGTGTAACACATACAATATGTTAGGAGTGACAGTTTTATCTGGTGCACCATTAACCATTGACATTCAAATCAGCAATACACTGACCAATGGTGTGCCATGTTAGGTGAGTAATGTGCCCTAACCATTCCACCATTAGTCACGTGGGCCCCTAAGTAAATGATATAGCTAGCAGATGGTAGCCCAATGGGGTATTTATTGTGACAATTCATCTTAGCACAAGTACTGTAACCTTGAGTGTGATGGTTATCACATCGACAAAGTTGTTCTGTGCTTCATGTTTTGATGGATTTCCATACCCTTTTACACAACTTCATTCCTTAGCACATGGCAGATGCTAACCAAGGTTTAAGAATTTGGCTTCACTCCTGCCAATCACGTTTGCCAATTTATACCTGATCTTATGCACCTCCATTTGCCTGGGAATTTAATTCTTGATGGGTCACACTCCATATGAGATTAATGTTGTACATGCATTTAACTTTGTGTTCATTGTAGTATTCGATCTGTTATATCTGCAAAATGGGTGGACAAAGATCAACACTTAGTTACACTTCATCTTGGACTTTAATTCTAGATTAGAAGATTGGAATTGCGTAGTTCTCAATGTTAGAAGATATTTGAAGAGCTCATACCTTTCCCACCTTATAATTAATTGTTTGGAAGATGGTTGCATATGGGGGTTTGACATTGTGCATTCCAAGATGAAAGATCTTGAAGCTACGAGAGAGTACCATTTAGCTACAATAAGCTCTATAACACCTATTTAAAGCGGTGTAGTTTTTTATTATTTCTCTCGCACAATATGTTGGGATATCTAGCTGTTACATTTAATTGGAGTCACTTGGAGTAGGCGAATATTTGATTGCAATTATCAGGTAGCAACTTGTGACAAGTATTTAGTTGTTTTCATGATCATCTAATCAGGCTAATTTCCCAAATCTCAACTTGGAGTGGGGGTAGTATTTGCTCATTAATATTGCATTTAAGTCCAATTTCTAACTGATGGGATGAATTTATTTATGATTAGAGACTTCTCTATAATGTTATGATAACAAGATATACATGACATGATTTGGTGGAGTGGTATTATCAGATTATGATTTGGTGGAGCAATCTTTATTTATTTATTTTTCTACGTAGCCAATTATTTGGATGGTCAACTTGTAGTTGCATAAAATCTGATTTGTAATTTTATTTAATCTTTTTTATGACAAATGTAATTATATGTGAAAATGGTATATGTTTTTCCTTGACTTAAATCTCATCTCTAATATTTTACTTTGTGGTGTTGCAGGTTGACATTGGCATCAAGCGAAAACAAGCGAGATAGAGCTAGAAAATTGATCAAAATTTAAATTGACAAAAGCATTTTTAAATGCTTAGGGATTTCATTCTGGCTTTTATTTTCGGTTTTACGTCAACTAGATCAATTTGAGGTTTAAAGTCAATCATTGATTTGATTTCTTCAAAACTGGCTAAAATTGAACATGCAAACATACTAGACACTGCTTTTTGGGGCTAAAATTGAACAAATCAACTTCACATTTAGCTTGGTGCTTTAAAATGAACTCATCATTTCTTTGAGGCTAAAACAAACATGTGTCTTTTATGCTTTGTAATCTTTTATGCAAAATAATCTCATCTAAAAAGGTGTATGCACTTCTCTCATGCTTCACGGTGATCTTGAGAATCAAAAGTCCTTTTGATGACATTAAGTTGCATAAAATATTTCCTTCACACTTTATTTTGGGTTTAAAATTGGACAAAATATTGTGCGAGTGTGAGTGGAGCATCATTGCGTATAGTCTCTTTCTTTGTGCCGTCAAAGATTGATCAAGTTACGGATTTTTTCTTTGCTTTCTTTTGTTTATCCTAGAGGGCCTGCCTTGGAGAAAAAATTACTCACCCAAGGGAATGACTCAACTGGTAACACTCTAAAGCCAAGAGTATTTCCAACCAGGATATAAATGTGGGTATTGGAGTAAATGCTAATATCATGCAGTTGATTCCGAAAAGATGGATCTAAAAGGGGACTCTCGCCATATGGGTCAATCTCCACAAATGGAAAGTTTGAAATAAAACCCTTGTTTGTAGTGGCCTATTAACCCATTCACCGAGTTTATTGAAGTGGTGCATTGGAACTTAGATTCCAAGAAGTTACTTTCCATGTCCGATCTTGGTTAAAGTATAGAGGTTAAGACTTCATTCTTAAACATACCTTTATACTCTCTCCTTGGTTGCATGTAAAATCATCTCTTCTTCTACGAAGGGCATGAGGCAAGCCCACTAAAAAAACTGTACCAATTGAGCTAGGGTGTTATATTGCTTGTGATTCAGTTTGAAAACATAGTGCTTTGATTGAAAAAATTGGAAAACCAACATTCAACATGCGCATCAAATCTCAAACCCTTTAGGAGAAGCAAATATCCTTGAAAAAATTCACATGTTATTGCTTTCCCTTGGGATTCGTATCCTTAGAGGCTTCTAAACATTTGGATTTCATCTCAATTTTCTCCTACTAAGGTCAACAATAGGTAACTCTTGCCTCAAATTTCCTTGGTTTCCACATAATACACTTTGCGGGATAAGGGGAAAGTTGAGACATTAGACATCTAGATTCAAAATATAATCAAGAGCATTTTTTTGGTAAAAATAATCCATTAAGCAAAGATTAAATCAATTGGACCCCACATATGTGCTTGGCATCTTTTGGTCATATGGTTTTCATGCAAACATTGGTCTTTTGATTTTGAATTACTCTTAGAGAAAAGCATGTTCTTCACTATCTTGGTCTTGTAAAAAAGTCCTTCCTAGGTTCATTTAGGATTAAATCAACACTTCATCCATCTAAACATTTATCATCTTCATCCCACAAACAACTTTAGAGCTTTGCAAACATCATTATAGACTTGGGTAAATCATCAAAATCTAAACCACCTTGTTTAGTTAAGTGTATGGGAATGCATCCTTTCTCATACATTTAAATGAATTAGCAATCCTTTTGAACAAGTTCATCCTAAGATCACATCTAACATCTTAGGGTTTACAAGTTCACTATCCAAATCAAACAATCAAAATCAAGCCCTAAGTCTAGCATTGATCCAAAGTTCCTAAATGTTCAACACTCATATCATTCACCCCTTTCATCCTTCATCTCATCATTGGTCCTAAGAACCTTAGAGGTCACTTTTGCAACAAGGTCACAACATAAGAAGAACATGTAATACAAACATGATCCATACATCATGAGTAATCCAAGTCAACTAAGCTATCAAAGCCTTACAACGCCAATTGATTATCAACACTCAAATCTATACAAACTGTACATGGGATCATTACCTTCAACAAATGTAAATGGCACAACAAGTGTGAGTATGCCCAAATCAAAGATTGGAACACATTTCCTAATGGTAAATCTAAATCCAAACCTACAAGTCTGTCAACCGAACAATCAATGCATGAGCCTTCAAATGAACAACGTCATCCCACCAAATCCCTACATGCCAAATGAGAAAGTACCAAGTACAAGTTTTCCAAACATGAATCTGGAAAACTTTGGGATAAATAGGTTTGCAAATCATACAAACATTGTTCAAAATCCAAACAAGATGTTAACAAATCCAAGTCAAGGTAACACCATGCAAAATCAAAGTTACCTAAATCAAGGCAATGTGATTCCCAACATCAACAATGTTCAATTCAATGTATCATGCCAAATCTGAACATCATCCCAAATTAGAACATTGTCCAAAATCAAATACCACAAATACACACTCCAAATCTGCTTGAATGAAAACCAAATCAACTATATCAAGGGAGGCAAGATTGAAATCAAGATCAAATTTGGTGAGATCAAATTGCTACACTTACCAAAATAGTTGAGTCATTTCTCTAAGAGACATCTCCACCACCATTACCCATATAAACATCATTCCTTGGTTTAGGGCTTCCCCATTTACCTAGCATCAATCACTCCATCCAAATCAATCCACCTAACACCAATCAAGCCATCAAATCAAATCCTTTGAATATACCATCGACATTGCACCAATAGATGGTATCTAATCAAATGACAACATCAATCTCGACAAATCAAAATATGGTCTCCCAAAGACCTATCACCTCAGTCATTCCAACCATCCCTATCACTTCGATCATTCCAACCACCCCTATCATGCCCATCATATTTCAACCCCTCACTACCATGATCACTCCAAGCGTATCTCAACTACTTGTCAACATGATTCCTAATCCGCCACCAAAACCAAATGCAGCAAGACAATATAACATTGTGCTAAAAGCTCACCAAGCCTACCAAAAATCCATCCAACAATATCTAGCCATAGAATAAGCAAGACAAGCTCAACGAGTGCAACAAGCCTCTCAAGCTGCCCAAGCCTCTCAAGCTACCCAACAAGCACAAGCACAAACATGAAAAATGATAACTAATTGGGATAACGATGAACATTCAACCACTTGTGATAGCATTGACAATCTCCCCACCACAATTGCTGAAAGAAATGATCAAGATCTATCCATCAAAGAGCACATTGAAGATGTTTCTATCTCATCCAAAGGTAAAATCAACATATATCAAGAGTCACTTTTCAATCATAATCAAAATCCAACCAAAAAAGATCCAATCCAAGAAATGTCAACATAATTTGACCTTATGGTTGAAAACATTGGAAATCCCTTCACCACAATTGTTGAAAACAATGATCAAGATCTCTCCATCGATGAGCACCTTGAAGATGTTTCCACCCCATCTAATGATCAACTCACCATACATCAAGAGCCACTTTTTAGTGATCTATTTCAAGGAGTGTTAGGATTATTTGATCCTATTGAAATAATGCATGATCCATTCACCTATGATCATGTTGAAAATGTCTCTACATCACCTTATGAGTTAGAGGACATATCTCAAGAATTTATTCCAAAGAAAGATCAAAATCTTCAACTAAGGTTTAGCTGGTGCAGGAGCACCCAGGGCCTTCAAGGAGCATTTCAAGAACTAGGAGAGTGCAGGGGTCAAAAAGACCTTCCAAGCATATCAAAGCATCAATTATGATGTATTGGAGCCTATAATGGCATTTGGTATGAATAAATGTAATAAGAATGTTGAAAGTTCTAATGCTCCTAATAGGGAATCTAGTTTAAAAAATGCAATGTAAAGGGAAAACTATGTTCCAGGGGTTTGATTAGTGATCTAATGCTTTAGGTTGGTCAAATAAAATTGGATATTGAATATCCAATAGCTTTTAGGGGGTAGATGTTAATAAATTCCAAGTTTGCAATTTCAAATTTTTAAATTTTAGTTTAGGCGGGAAAGGGAGTTTTGAGAGTTTTAGAGTAAATTAAGCAATGTAATTAATCCAAATCAATTGGATCAGTTGGAGAATGGGTTTATAACCCTAAAATCATCATTTGTACGGAGGTTAGGTGGTTGGTGAAAGCATTGTATGGTCTGTTCTTAGAAAATACAAATTTCTGTTTTCTTGCAATTTTCTATGTTTTTTTGATGAACCATTGAATCTTATTGAATTTATCTGCATTTGGATGCTTTAGTAATTTTTATTTGCATTTTTTAACATCACTCACATGTTCTGATAAAGGAAATAGATCAATTCTTGCACGTTTTTGCTGACTGTCCACAGGAAAAGTGTAGATTTTGCCCTGTTTTGAGAGATTTTATGAAGGAATGATCCATTTCATGGAGTATAATGACTGAAAATATATGAAATGGATCAAAATTGACATGTAACATAAGAAACTAACAAGGAAATGTGCAGGGAAGAGAAAAAAATTAATATGTGCACAGTGATTTAGCATGAAAAAGGCATGAAGATGGACCCTAGGGTATAGCAGCGAATGATCTGCCTTAACAAGAGGTATATTTTTGAGTTCTAATAGTTGTGAAATGTTGAATGAATGGTGAAAAGTTAAAATTTAAGACCTGGAAGTGTTTGGAAGACCTAGAATCAAAAAGCCCTAGTTTTTGAGGCAAGTTGAGAAGGGGTTTGTGCTGGAACATGTTAGAGGTGTCATAGAGTTCTAAAAAATTGGATTCTATGGTTTTGAGCCATTTAATTTTCTTCCTCAAGGTTTCAAGATGATTGGATAAGTTTGAAGGGTACTTCCTTTGTTAAATTGACCTATTTTCCTTGTTTTTCCCATGGTGATGTATTGGAAGTCTAAACTGGTCCAAGGGAGTTATATCTGATATTGAAGTATGTTATGTAAGTCCTTAATGGGTGTCTAAATCCATATTTTATTTGTTAATTATTTTGGAAAGCGTGAGCGTAAAGTGGCTTAAACTAGGTTGCCTGTGCTACAAGGGAGGACTTGCTATATGGTGGAATTTTGATGAATTCTTTGAAACCCATTTTGAAATTGATCTGAATATCATTTGTGAGTCATTTTGAGCAGGTCTCCACCTTCCTCTGCATCAGAGTGGTATCAGAGCAGTGAGTAGGTCCTTTAGGGATTGGAGAAATAGCAATGGCACCAAAGAATCAATTGGCAAGAGAGTTGGAAGAGTTGAAGGAGATCTTGGAGAGGGAGAGAAGAGAAAGAAGGGAACAAGAAGAAGCAAGAGCAAGAGAGGAAAGGCAATGGATAAGAGAGAGAGATACTATGCAGGAAAGGATCAATAACCTTGAGAGGAGTAGGAGGAGAGAAAATTAAGAAGACCAAGAAAACAATGATGAAGATGAAGAGCATGTGAGGGTGAATCAGGAATAGCAAGTAGATGATACAGAGAACCCTGAGGAAAGGAGATTAGTGAGGTTGTTGAAAGCAGTACAAGGTCATGGAGGGAAGAGTCACATAGACTTGCCTATCTATCAAGGGAAGATGGATAGTGAAGAGGTATTGGGATGGCTTGATGCCTTGGAAAACTACTTTGAGTTTGAGGGGATGGATGAAGAGAGGAAGGTTAAGTTTGCTAAAACCAAGCTGAGAGGCACAACATTGACATGGTGGACTAGTTTTCAGAATCTTAGGATGGCTAGAGGATTGGAAAAAGTCTCTACATGGGCAAGGATGAAGAGTTTGGTCAAGGAGCAATTCCTACCATCTGATTATACCATTCATGTGAAAAGGATGAGACAAAATTTAAAGTAAAAGGACTTGGATGTTATGTCCTATACTGAAAAATATCACAAGCTTAGTATTAGAGGAGGTTATGAAGAAGAGGATGAGAAAATAGCCAGGTACATCAATGGCTTGAGGTACAATCTGCAAGATGAGATTGGTTTGCAATTGCCAAGGACATTGGGAGAATGTTTTCAGTTGGCCATTAGAGTAGAAGAAAAGGTGAAAAGGAAGCAAGATCAAACAATGGTGGAAGAGGAGGTAGTTCAAATAGGGGTAGAGGTAATAGAGAGAAAGGACAAGGCAGTAATGATAAAAGCAGCAATGCCAAGGGTAAAGAGATATTTTCTGATCAAAGAGGTGGATACACTCCTAAAGGAGGAGGCAGATTTGGACAAGGTAGAGGACCATTCACAGGTAGATGTTTTAATTGCAATGAACCAGGGAATCCTTCCTTCAAGTGTCCTAAATGGGAACAAGCTGATAAAGGCAGAGAAAGGAGAGCTAACTTGGTACAAGAAGAAGAAGACAAGAAGGAGGAACCAAAAACATTCATGGCAGACCCTGTGACTGATGGTGAGTTTCTCATGATCAAGCAAGGAGAAAGACTTCATCAAGAACCAAAGGTAACCATTTTCAAAACAAATTATCTCAGTCATGGTAAGATCTACAGATTGCTCATAGATTCAGGGTCACATAGCAATTTAGTTTCAGTTGATATGGTAACCAAGTTAGGGATTGAAACTTTTGATCATCCTACTCCCTACAAGGCCACTTGGGTAACTCAAGGATAGCATGTAGAGATTGGTAAGAGAGCTTTTGTTGATTTCTCAATTGTTTCATATCATGATAGGGTGCTTTGTGATGTTATTCCAATGACTTGTGGTCATATTATCTTGGGAAGGCCATGGCAGTACGCTAGAAGAACTTTACATGATGGGTTTCTTAACACCTATTTGGTTCACAAGGGAGATGTTAAATATCAGTTGGTTCCTTTACCTTTGGAGCAGTCTAATAATAGTTTTGTGATTTTTTTTGAGAAGAGTTTATAGGTGAATAAGCAGGGTGAAACAGGGGAAGGCATTGGTAAGCTGAAAAGAGATAAGTTGCAGCAGGGTTATGAGATGGACAGTCCATCAAATCAGTCCTTGTGGGATCTAGATAGTATCAGGGTTGGTGGCATTGAATGCCCTATAAATGATGGTGTTAATAGTGAAGTTCTTTCACAAAGGAGGCAGTGGAATGAGGGCAGGAGCAGGGCACAAGAAACCACTATTATCAAGCAGCAAAGAAGACAAACCAGACCCTGTTTTGGTTCTCCTATGATACATGTTAAGAATCCAGATTGGAAAAAGAGAAAGACAGTGACTTTGGGGGACTACCTGCCTTCTCATTGGAAGATGAAAACTCATGTGAACAAAAGGTCTTTTGGTGGCAACACATGGGACACTTCTTGGGACAAGAGTTTTTTCTTTCCTGGGGAGAATGGTGCAGGAGCACCCAGGGCCTTCAAGGAGCATTTCAAGAACCAAGAGAGTGCAGGGGTCAGGAGGACCTTCCAAGCATTTCAAAGCATCAATTATGATGTATTGGAGCCTATAATGGCATTTGGTATGAATAAATGTAATAATAATGTTGAAAGTTCTAATGGTCCTAATAGGGAATCTAGTTTAAAAAATGCAATGTAAAGGGAAAACTATGTTCCAGGGGTTTGATTAGTGATATAATGCTTTAGGTTGGTCAAATAAACTTGGATATTGAATATCCAATAGCTTTTAGGGGGTAGATGTTAATAAATTCCAAGTTTACAATTTCAAATTTTTAAATTTTAGTTTAGGCGGGAAAGGGAGTTTTGAGAGTTTTAGAGTAAATTAAGCAATGAAATTAATCCAAATCAGTTGGATCAGTTGGATCAGTTGGAGAATGAGTTTATAACCCTAAAATCATCATTTGTATGGAGTTTAGGTGGTTGGTGAAAGCATTGTACGGACTGTTCTCAGAAAATACAAAAAAATTTCTGTTTTCTTGCAATTTTCTATGTTTTTTTGATGAACCATTGAATCTTATTGAAGTTATCTACATTTGGATGCTTTAGTAATTTTTATTTACATGTTTTAACATCACTCACACATTCTGATAATGGAAATAGATCAATTCTTGCACGTTTTTGCTGACTGTCCACATGAAAAGTGTAGATTTTGCCCTATTCTGAGAGATTTTATGAAGGAATGATCCATTTCATGGAGTATAATGACTGAAAATATATGAAATGGATCAAAATTGACATGTAACATAAGAGACTAACAAGTAAATGTGCAGGGAAGAGAAAAAAATTAATATGTGCACAGTGATTTAGCATGAAAAAGGCATGAAGATGGACCCTAGGGTATAGTAGCGAATGATATGCCTTAACAAGAGGTATATTTTTGAGTTCTAATAGTTTTGAAATGTTGAATGAATGGTGAAAAGTTAAAATTTAAGACCTGGAAGTGTTTGGAAGACCTAGAATCAAAAATCCCTAGTTTTTGAGGCAAGTTGAGAAGGGATTTGTGCTGGAGCGTGTTAGAGGTGTCATAGAGGTCTAAAAAATTGGATTATGTGGTTTTGAGCCATTTAATTTTCTTCCTAAAGGTTTCAATATGATTGGATAAGTTTGAAGGGTACTTCCTTTGTTAAATTGACCTATTTTCCTTGTTTTTCCCATGGTGATGTATTGGAAGTCTAAACTGATCCAAGGGAGTTATATCTAATATTGAAGTATGTTATTTAAGTCCTTAATGGGTGTCTAAATCCATATTTTATTTGTTAAGTGTTTTGGAAAGTGTGAGCCTAAAGTGGCTTAAACTAGGTTGCCTATGCTACAAGGGAGGACATGCTATATGGTGGAATTTTGATGAATTCTTTGAAACCCATTTTGAAATTGATCTGAAGATCATTTGTGAGTCATTTTGATAAGGTCTCCACCTTCCTCCGCATCATTAGCAATGGTCCTTTCCAAGACATGTTGACCCCGTTTGACATCATGGTTATAGATAGTGAAGGAACTCTGAACTCGACACTTGATCTAAGTCCACTCAAAGATCAAGAGGATATTGAGCCACTTCCCATTCCTAATGATGACATACAAGAACCATTTATAAGCAATCCATCCTTTGAAATTGACCCATGTCAAGAACTTGATCCAAAGCATGTCGAAAGCAACTCTGGAATCATTCAAGATCATGAATTTGTATCTTCAAGATACTACAATAATCTAATGGAAACTCTCCTATCTATGCAAGATGATCATATATATGTAACACATACTCCTTCATCTAACCATGAGATGATTTTTGTGGATTGACATGTAGATAATCTTTATTCAAAACATGATTCCTTTACTCCTGACATCATAACACAAAAAGAGAAGATTATTGATTTCTATAGTCAAACTGATTTGTCAACATCAAGATTAGATATATCCCAAATTCAGACTAGGGACAACATGTATGAAGATATACAACATTATCCAATCAAGGAAACAGGACTGACAGAATAAGATATTCCAGAGTTAGCAGAGCAACAAGTTGAAACAATGTCATCTATAGTGGTCATTGGTCAGAGCATGTTTACTGAACAAGACATCCTAGAACAAGTAGGATCAAAGCATGAAGGTACTACTTCCACAATAATGGGGGAAACTATGTCTCAAGCAAGCGTCAATATGGGGAGCACGAAGAATACTTGTGATGAAACCGATGTCGATACTACAACCAACCATGTCATGAATCTTTATCCACCCATCACCCCATCCATGAATTGGGACCAATGTCAAAAGAAAGAATTGAATCAAAGTACAAAGAATATTATCAAAGCAAGAGAAGTTGAGAAGCATAATGGACAAATCAAATACAAGTGGATACCAAAGAATACAAAGAAAGATTATCCCTAAACACACTCCATCTACGCCTCCACGCATGATATCCAGTTCTTACATTGACCATTTATTGGCAACAACCCTTCATCATAAGGATTTTAAAGGCACTCTATTGCAATGTGTGTCTATTGCAATGTACACACAAAGACAAAGTTAACCCCAATATCAATGAAGCAGATCAAGAATCCCAAAAGTTGCATTCAAGTGCATATATCTTGGCAAAACAACTTCTTCAGGAAGGATACTGATGGCACATTATGACAGGGGCATCTACATCAGCAACACCTTGAGATTCAGCATGAGCTTAAAATCTTTTAGAAAAATAAAAAAATAAAAAAAATGAAAATAAAAAAAAATCAAAAAAAGGATTGAAAACAATAAAGAGAAAAATTGTCCTCTAGTGAAAACCGAATGGGTGGCGCTTTGGACAAGACCATGATGAAAACCTGGTAAATAGGCATCATGTGTAGAATTGAGCATCTACGTGCACTAGTTCAGGTGAAAGAGTCTCATCCCATCCATAATAAAAGCCAACATTCCATCAGTCTTATCCATAATAAATCCATGCATCCATGAACCATTTATCCAATCTGTTTTAATCCATCTACATCCACAATCCAAATTATCTTGATCTTGATGAAATTTTTGGGGTGCACTTTATGCTTGCTTCTATTAAACATCTTGACATGGGTCATTTTCATTGATCCTATCCTATTCAATGTTATTTGAGCCATGAAGCATTATCCAAATGAGCATTCTTTACCTGAACACCTTATCTTATCACAAGATAATCTTTGGCATCCTTTGAATGCTTACCAAATCCATCCATCCATACACCTATCCGAGCATCCAACCATGGAATTCCATACATTGCTAGACACTGGGGGTATATATTCACATCTTGCTTAAGGAATAAATCTTGATCTATATCCTCCAACTTATGTGGTGATCCAAACATTGGATATCCTTGTGTTGCTTAACACTATCCTTGCATTGTTGTGTATCCTCAACAATGTTATCATCATCAATCATGATCAATCAAATCTGTGCATTGTTGTGCATCCTCAACAATGTTATCATCATCAATCCTAATCAATCAAATCCATGCATTGTTGTGCATCCTCAACAATGTTATCATCATCAATCCTGATCAATCAATCCTTGCATTGTTGTGCATCTTCAACAATGTTATCATCATCAATCCTGATCAATCAAATCCTTGCATTGTTCTATATCCTCAACAATGTTATCGTCATCATCATCAATCCATCGATCTAATCAATTAACCTTAGCTTGGTTTTCAACAAAATTCCAAAACAGATCACTGATAGCATCATACACATCCTTATCCAAATCGTCAAAATCATGTGAAAAATCCAAAAACAACCAAAACATAAAAAAAATCCAAAAACATTCAAAAAAACATCAAAAATAAAAAAACACTCAAAAAATCAGACAAACATCAAAAACATGGCATTTGAACTACATCGTCTTTGAGCTTAAACGTAGGCAAGGATAATCTTTGATCAGCCCTTGAGACATCAAAATCCAAAAACATTTGAAAGAAATCAAAATCAAAAACATTCAAAAAATGCAAAATCAAAAATATTGAAAAAACACAAAACCCCAAAACATCACAAAATTCAAAAATCAAAACATTTGTAAAAATCCCAAAAACACCAAAAACAACCTCAAAACATTTCAAAACGTCAAAAACATCCAAATATTTGAAAAAAAATCAATCCGTCTCATCTTGCTTACACCCACAATAATCAATCATCCATAATAAACTGATCGTCACCTTCATCCTTTGGCAACACAAACAGAAACAACCACAACAGTCAGCAAAAGAAAACTTCAATCGTAAAATAAAAATCAAAACAACAAATATTTAAAACAAAATCAAACTCCTGATCATTCGCAAACATGTCTGTCAACCTTATATCAACAACCTATCAATCAACTCATCAAACCATCATCATCCTATACAATGCATGTCCTAGGATATATCGTTCCGACAATGGGCATCATTTTTGGATATCACTTGGATTCTTATCCTATCAAAACAAATCCCTTTGGCTAGAGGTATGAAGAACATTGGCTTGTTTGTGTACTTGATATTTTATTTTGATTTATCTTATTGCGCTCACTTCAAGGACCTCTCGATGATATCCAAATGAAGGATTTAGAGAGATAGGAATGGGGCAATGATCATTATGTTTTGTTTGTTGTGCTTGTTGGATGCTCTTGTAATATAACTTGGTGAATACTTGCTTTGTTAGGTACGTCCTAACAAGGTTTCTGTATGTCAAGTGTGAACAAGAATACTCCTATCTGCTTGTTGAGTCAAAGTCCATCGCACTAGGTAAAACACCATCCTAGTTCTTTATACCTTGATGCATTGTATCTATGTGTGTTATCAAACATAAGGTAAGTAGCCCTTTTAAAATATCAATCCTTGATAAGCAAATCATCCATTTCTCATCATCATTTCATCATCATCATGTCTCATAAAGTTGGCTTGTTGGATCCTCTTGTCATGTCTTCTTTTCCGCACTAACATCATGTCATGGATAATTAATCATCATCAATAGTGCATCCATCTTGCATCCACAAATCATCAGTATTTTGTACATCATCTCACATGCATTTTCATCATCATCATACAGATATGTTAGTCTAAGCATCTGCATAGAACATCCATCACATAATCATAAAATATCACATCAGCCATCTCATCCATCATCACATCATATCATCATTTAAGTTGTTTAAGATAATATAGATTTGTTATTTTAAGCATCTTAAAACCATATCATTTGCATCATCATCCATAACCATCCATTTTGAACCTATTTATTGTGAGATCAACCCTCAAATTGAATCTTTTCACTCGATCTCTTGAGGGGGAAATGTACCAATGTACTTCTTTCCACTCGAGCATCCGAAAAAATAGATTTTTTTTGAATTTTGATCATGACAAGTTTATTCTTTGAACCAACGCAACAAGTACATTGCTTAAAAGAGGGGAAAAATGTAGACATGTGAAATTGGCATAATGTATTTGATTAGGTCATATTCATCCATTCAACAAATAAATCAAGTTTATTTATCAATCTCCTAAAGTCATCAGTTTAAATCAACTTGATCTTGAACATCACCCTTCTTGATTAAATAAATCAATCCTTTATTTAATTAATTCTAAAATCACCTTCCATCCCTTTTTGATTTAAATAAATCAAAATATCAAGTCAAAAAGGTCAAACATCCTAATCATCATTAAACTAATCTAATCCTAATTAAACTAACCTAACCACCCATCACATCCTCTAGATATTCCCACTTGCACAAATAAATCAATTTATTGATTTATTAAAATCCTTATTTTCTCTCAACATGGCATCTTTGAGGAATATTCCCTCAAGTTTGAATTCAAAAGCAAGTGGACATGTACATCCAACAAGACATTTAATAGGTCTTACATGTCTCTTACATGTGCCTTGCACAACTCAAACTCAACATTTACTCTCAAATTCAAATTTGAAATCTCCCTCTGTTTGGCACATTGACCAAAATGTGCTCATTCCTCAGCCACTCACAAGATGACAAGTGGCCTCTTTTCATTGGCTAAATCTTTGTCCCACATTAATCCATTTGGCTATTTCTCTCATCCAAATAATCTTTAAATAGAGGCATCATTCTCCATCAAATCCTCCACAATTTGATCCACAATCTTAGCATTTCATCCACAAATCCTATGCAAAGTCACTCTCTTCATTTGAGAGCCGATTTTTCCCATCTTACTCCATCATAATGATTGGAATTATATCATTTATCTTATCTTAGCAAGGGTTGGGAAAGGGCTATTTTCCACAATAGCACCAATCCACTATGGGATAGGGTTTGGTCATGATTTTATGTGCTTGCATTTAATTATCTTTGTTCTATTTAGCTTGCATATTTTAGTATGATAAATTGTTTCATAGGGATGATCTATCTTATGTGCTTGATTCAACTAACAACTCATGTTTGTTTGTTTTTGAGCCAAAATGCAGATTTAGCATCCACAACTACTATCAACATTTTGTTTCCTTCAACCTTGAAATAGAGATTACTCTTTGTGGAGCCTTTGTTGAACCCTTGTTGTTTTAAATACCTGTCCAATGTTGCACACCATGCTCGAGGATCTTGTTTAAGTCCATATAGTGCCTTTTTAAAGTTACAAACCATGTCCAATTTATTTAATAACTAAAATCCCTTCATTTTTTTCCATGTGCACTTCTTCCAATTCTCCATTTAGGAATGCAGACTTAACATCCATCTAATATACCTTGAAATCTTTGTGAGAAGAAAATTCCAAAAATATCTAAATGGCCTCCATTCTTGCCATCGGGGAAAATGTCTCCTCAATTTATTTTCCTTCAACCCTTGAATAACCTTTCCATACATGTCTTGCTTTGTTTCTTAGAACTTCACCATTCTCATTCATCTTATTCTTGAACACCCACTTTGTACCAATTATGTTCTTGTTTACAGGTCTAGGAACCAATTCCCATGTCTAATTCTTGTCTATCTACTGGAACTTCTCTTTCATTTCTCTAACCAAATTTTCATCTTTGCATGCTTCACACACTGATTTAGGTTCTATTTTGGAAATTAAACATAGATTTACCTTAGGTATCACCACTTTGCTTTGTGTATTTACACCTCCACTTTTATCTCCAATTAGATGTTCTTCAAGATGATTTTTTTGTATATATTTTGGGGTCTTAGGAGAAAGTTCCAGAGATTCTTCTTTTTCTTCTTCCTTATTCTCTTCTTGTACTTGTTTGCATATAGGTTCATTTGGTTCAACTTCACTTATTTCAACTGGTCGATATGCATCAACTTTTACATTTTCACTCTCAACAATCTTCCTTAATATTTTATTGAAGCATCTATAAGCTTTGCTATTAGTTGAATATCTAAGGAAAATACCTTCAAACATCTTGCATCAAACTTTCCAAGGTTATCATCATCTCTTTTAATATAACATATGCTTCTAAACACCTTAAAGTAATTAACATTAGGAATTTTTCCAAACCATAACTCATAAGGAGTCTTTGTGTTGTTACCTCTGATCTAAACTTTATTAAGAATAAAAAACAGGCCCTTAAGTGGCAAAAGGTTCAGAAAAATCAGAGTTAGGCGACTTGATGTTAAAATTTGAATAAGTTATCTATATTAATTAAAAAATATGTAAGAATAGAATCTGTAGCAAATTGAATTTAGTTTCTAAACTACTAGGTTTTTTTGAAAAAAAAAAAAACCTATTTGGTGAAAATTTGAAATTTCAATGCAGTGGTACTTAAATTTTAGGAAAAAAAAGTAGGTGTTTTCGACCACCTAACCATAATAAAATGATAATATTTTTTATAGGATTTTATATATATGTAGAGGACTCTGCCCGATGTGATGCATTTTTTGTAAGTAAATAATTAATTATGATTTTTTATTACAACTTTTTAAAAAATATTAAAAACTCGTATGTTTGAACCCCTTAACTTGGTCAAAAATTCATGAAATTATTATTTTTATTTTTTTAATCCTATAGTATGCAAAGCATAGAATGTGACGCATGTTTTGGATTCAAAAAATGTGATACCATTTGAAAGCTATAGAAATTTTTCAATCAACCTATCAATCAAGGCTTTAGTCATAATTTAAATAGAAAATAAATAATAATTAATTATTAAATTAAAATTAAAGTATAATTTATATCGGTGGAAAGATAAGAATATCCTTTAAAAACCCTTTTCATTTCATCAATTTTGGGTAAAAAAATAATCGTTAGCCACATACCCATCATATTGCCATTTTTGGTCCATCGTGATCCTGCACATACCCTCATAGTTCTTGCAACCTCTTGAATAGTCTGATTCTTTCTCTCAACAAATCCATTTTGTTCAGGAGTTCTAGGAGAAAAGAAATGTCTCTTTATGCCTTGCTCTTCCCAAATATATTAAACTCATTGGAAGTGAATTATCCACCTCTATTAGAGCTTAAACATCTAATTCTCAGGTTCACTTCATTCTCTACCCTAGCCTTGAACACTTTGAATCTATCTAGAGCTTGAGCTTTCTCCCTAAGAAAAGTAACCCATGTCATTCTAGAATAATCATCAATAAGGAGAATGAAATAACTTTCACCATTAAGACTTCCTACTCTTATGGGTCCATAGAAGTCTATATGAATCAGTCCCAACATTTTGGTAGTTGATTGCTTTTTTCCTTTAAAACTACATCTTGTTTTTTTCCCAACTGACAACTTCTACAAAGAGTATTGGTAGGATTTTTTATTTTAATTAGATCCCAGATAACTTCTTTTGAACTAATCCTATTTAGATTATGAAAGTTTACATGTCCCATCCTCTAGTGCCATAGCCAAGTTTCATTAACTTGAGATACGAGGCACTAATCATCAACACCCTTAAGTTGATAAATGTCTCCATATGTTCTTCCTGCAACAACCATAGTTCCAAACCCTTTTTTGATCTCACATGTATTATCCTGAAACAAAAGCTTAAGTCCTTTGCTACACATTTGTCCAACACTAAAAATATTATGCCTTAATCCCTTAATATAATAGATATCATCAGTACTGTGTTTTCCATCAAAACTAATTGTTCCTTTTCCAACAATCTTTGCATCAGAATCAACTCCAAACATGACTAATCCACCATCATACTTTTCAAGTTTAGTAAACTTTCTTTTGTCTCTAGTCATGTGATTTGAGCAACCACTATCAATCACCCAATAGTCTTCATCTTGTCTAACATCAAAGGAAGTAACCATAGTACATTCCATCTCTTCCTTCTTGATCTCTAGACTATTTTACCTTGGACATCTTCCATGGTTAGTACATGGGTATGTGCAAGATCATGATGGAAAAAATAAGCCCTTAAGTGGTAAAAAATTCAAAAAAATCAGAGTTAGGCAACTTGATGTAAAAAATTGAATAAGTTATCTATATTATTTCAAAAATATGTAAGAATAGAATCTGTAGAAAATTTAATGTAGTTTCTGAACTACTAGGTTTTTTTAAAAGAAAATCTATTTGGTGAAAATTTTAAATTTCAATGTAGTGGTACTTAAATTTTTAGGAAAAATAAGTAGGTGTATGTCGACCACTCTAACCACAATAAAATGATAATTTTCTTTTATAATATTTTAGATATAAGTAGAGGAATCATGTCTCGATGTGATGCATATTTTTTTATAATTTTTTTCCAAGTAAATGATTAATTATTAATTTTTTATAGCAAATTTTTAAAAACTATAAAAAATCATATGTCTGACCACCTTAACTTGGTCAAAACTTCATGAAATTCAATTTTTATTTTTTTAATCCTATAGTATGTGAAGCATAGAATGTGACACATATTTTGGATTCAAAAAATGTGATACTATTTGAAAGCTATAGATGTTTTTCAATCAGCCTATCAATCAAGACTTTAGTCATAATTTGAATAGAAAATGAGTAATAATTACTTATTAAATTCAAAGTAAAGAATAATTTATATTGATGGAAAGCTGATAATATCCTTTAAAAAACATTTTCATTTCATCAATTTTGGGTAGAAATACAGTCGCCAACCACATACCCATCATATTGCCACTTTTTGGCCCATCATGATCCTGCACATACCCATATACTAATTTATTCTCTAAGGCTAGGAACAAGCATTCATCATTATCATCCTCAAAATTGGATTCATCATTTGAAATTCTAGCAACTTCTCTAACATAGTACAATCTCTTCAAATTATTATTCTTTTTTTCTTTATTGTCTCTGCTCTTTTTCTTTACAACTCTATTTGGACATATCGTCTCTCTTGTTTTGCACCTACATTTTCAGAAACCTTTCTAAGAGGTCAACTTCGACCATTAATAACTTTTTATCAATGATGATTTAAGAAAATCCCTTTTTCACACATGCTCTCTATACCAAAGTGATCTACTGTGTAGAGTGGAAGCTCACCAGGGGTTGATTTGGTATTTTTGCAATGAGGTGATCTCTTGAGTTTTAACTAGTTCAAAACAGTTGTTTGTTGCAAAAAGTTAAGGTAAGCAACTTTTATAGTGAATAACTTTTGTCTCGTGACTCCTTTTGCTGAGCCATTTTTTGCACTCAATTTCTTGGTTGAATTTCTACATGCCTAATTTTTTTATGTCTCCAGGAGGTCATTTGCCCAGTTTTCAAAGCCGATTCTGGAGCCAACTTGGCCAGTTTTTCCCATTCTTCAAATGTGGGAGAAAATAGATTCTAATTGCAACCTAGTTTGTTTTTCAACATCAGGAACATTGAAAGGTTGTATTTGATCAATTGAAGGCCAAAGTTGTTTAAAAATTATTATTTTTTAGTCAGGCCACCTAGGGCCTGACATGCTTTGCTCTATCATAACATCGTAAATATTGCAATATTGTGAATGAGGGTATCACTTCATTGGTAGTGATTCAAAAGGTTATATACTAATATCTGGTAACATAATGAATTTCCAAGCACTAGTATGCTTCCTTTTGTTGCTATGCACATTTGTTAAAGCATTTGGAATAAAATTATTTCAAATTTTTGAAGGAGATTCTCATGCCAATCAAGGGGCTGCAACATATTTTGTAAAGAAATTGATAGTCACACAAGGTGAGAACTCACCAATTTTTCACATATTATAATGCCAATTCATTGAGCCATCAATACAATAGAAACTTTAAGCATAATTTCAAGTGTGGAGGAGTGTTGGTGGCACCAAAAAAGACATGGCTTAAGGATTGGATTAAAGGAAATCCAAAAAACCATCATTGTTGAACACAAAAAATGGGTGACTGAAAATGCTTTGGAAGATTTTTGACAAATTCCAACATAACATGGAACACAACTAGAGGAATATATAGAGGGCCACACATATGTGAAAAAGGTGTTTTGAATATAGATATTTTCAAGGGAAACATACATCCAAAACAAATTTTATTGAAAATACTTTAAAACCTTTCAAGCAAATGCTTTTGGAAAAATATGCCATAGTCATTGGAGGATAAACGCTGCCACGCACAACATAGGGAGGCCGATGCACACAAAAGACAAGGGGCAAGGCACACATCATATACAACAAAGATGCATCAAATGCCATTGCAAGAGGATGCTATTATGGTTGTGACCATCATGAATGTCGAGCAAATGCAAAGGAGTCAAGGCATGCAAAGAGGATTAGGGAAAAAAAAAATGCTAAGAGGAGATCAACGGTGGGAAAAAGATGATGATATGTAACATAATTTGCGCCCTTCCCCACTAGCTCACAGGTTGAAGGTGCTCACTTTTCAAAACCCACGTGATCAATGGGATACTGACACGTGGCATAGGTGGGGCCCGCAAGAAGGCTCTTCATTATTAGGTATGTTTGCAAGGCACGGGTAAAAAATTTTAAAGAGCTTGATGAAAATAAGGGAAACACATTTAAAAATAAATGTCACTCGCACAGGGTGTTGGAAAGAAATAGGTGGGCCCGGGGAAATAAATTTTCATTTTCCCGATGATAAGTTTTTAAATGAAAGGATTTCACTTTGGAGAAGGTGAAATGCGGGTAAAATAAAATGACATGAATAATTATTTTAATGGGCATGTATTAAATATCCATAAGCTTTTATTGTTAAAAGTAATTCTTTTAAATCCAGGATGAATTATATGGGTATGGGTAAATTTTTTCACCCAACAACATTGAGAAGCCTTCTTAATGAGGGAAAATATTTTAAATAATAAATGCAAGTGATTTATTCTTTGTTGGATAATAAATGTGTAAAGTGATGAAAATATATTTGTGTTGGGAAATAAAATAAAAGTTATGGTCCAAATATTAAAGTATAAAACTTTAATAAATGGGGAAAAAATACAATTTGCTAAGTACTACAATAGATAACTAAATGAGCAAAAAAAAAATTTCACGGGGGCTGAGGCACTTTTTCATAGAAGGGTAAATGGAGAGATTTTCATGATCAAGTGAAATCTGTTGTTGCAAAGCAAAGGCATTTTGGAGGCAAAATTGGTTGTAGAAAGATGAGAGATTCTTTTCATTTTGTGAATCAACGGGAGAGAATTCTCCAAATGGCAACTACAGAGCAACTCTTGGGCTTCTTCTAGAATCTTCCATTCTTCTATATCTTCTCTTCTCTTCTCATTGTAAAGGGTTCTTATTCTAGTTCAAAGGTTTTGTATGGGGCTGGGTAGATAGAGATGTTAATCTCTGAATCATTTTGAGTTTGTAAGCTGTAAATGCACATTTCATGAGCAAATATTGCTAGTTTAGGAAAATAAATCATGAAAGTGTTTGCACATTCATGAATGCCATCAAATTGTCTCCAGATTTGTATATTTCAATCATTTAAATTCAATAATAACAAGTATCTTTGAGTTTGGCATCTCAATTTCATGAGATTGTTTTATCTGTTTATGGGTCTATTTCAATTAAATGGTTAAATATTTTGAATAGATGATTGTGATTGAAGTGTCCAAGTTGGATTTGGTAAGTAGAGTTTGATTGATAACAGGAGAGGATTGTTGGTGTAAGACACTAACAATTGATGCAAAGCATTAACAATTTAGATCCACTAGTTGAATATCATTTTCTAATGAAATTGTTTTATGAATTTGACTCCATGGCCCAAAATTAGGCACTGGTTTATCTTGCAGTTTAATGCATCTCATAAATAATTCTTAAATTCTAAATCATTTTAAATCCTTGTTGTTTGGTTGTGGTTTTGTGTCCTGCCTCCCAATTACTAAGTTAGTGTTGATATACCAATAACTTAGCTAGATTTGAGGTTATTAACACTTTCCTTTGTATCTTTTGTTGTGAATTATCTGCTATAAAAAGAAATGTCAATGTGTATGAGTGAATTAAGTTTTGGGCATTGTATAGGTTGACCTAGCTTGGTTTTGCAGAGGCAAAAGTGTAGAAGATCTCAGTCTTTGACAGGATCTTATTAGTTGGCCAAATCCCCATTGAGTTTAATTATAAGAAATTGGCTAAGTCTTTAGGATTCATTGGTTTGGTTCAATTTGGAACTCCAACAGAATGGTGGCTCTGCTGGGGAGAATTTTGAATCTCTAGTTTTAGACAGTTTTCATAAAGTTCTAAAATTATTTTTTGTTGTGATTTAGTTCAAATATTGAAGAATTTCAAGCCTGGAGAAAGATTTGTTGCAAAACCTGAAAAGTTTCATGATATATGGTGCTCTGCTAGTGAAAGGAACTCAGAAAAAAATTTACATGTGAAATAACTTCATGATGTTTGAAGTTCAGTCCTCTACAAAGAGAGGTGGTGACTTTTTCAAGAAGAGTCTATTGAAGAGGTGAACAAAGTTCCAGATCTAAAATATTCCCAAAACAATTTGTAGCAATTGTAATGTTTCCAGGTATTCTTCACATATTTGAAAATATTAGAAATAAATTTTGGTTCCATATTGAGTGATTTAGCACTAACAAAGGGAAAGTATAGTATATTTAAGTTTGCATACTTCCATTTGTTGGATCTGTTGAATGTAATTGTAGTTCTGTTGAAAGATTTTGTCTAGTGCTCAAATATTTGATTGTATGGATGGTTAGAATGTATTTTTGCACCTTAGGGGTTTCCATCCATTTGTATTGTCATATGATTCAAGCCCAGGTCACTAGGATGTTAGCAGTTGTTATAATAATCTTTCATTTCGTCATGATTATCATTATGCACAATTTGTGAGTCTTAATTTGCATATATCAATGGATCATCAAGTTAAGGTAGCCATACTAGTGAAAATCTTGATTGGGCTTGTCAAGAAGTGTCCAAAATATACTGATCTTCAAGCATCTAATACCCCAAAGTGTAAGAACCCAAGAGTTAATAAAGCTAGGTTCAGTCCTGAATGAAATGATATTTGAAAGAGACAACCAAATCGTGTCTACTTGTCAAATTTTTGCACCATTTGTCAATTCCTTTGATCCATTGTATGCTCAATTAGATTTATCATGGGTTGATTACAACGTTGAAAGTATGTCAGTTAAAGTCTACAAAATGATGCCTAGATTTAGTGGATACAATGTTTGTGAAGGCGATGCACATGTCAAAAGTTTTTCCAGCTTCATGGAAAAACATTCATTTGAATATTAGGATATGTGGATGAGATTCTTTCTTAGATCCCTTGAATCAAGAGCTCGAGATTGGTATTAGAGTTTTCCTGAGAAGTCATTTCCTTGCTAGGATAAATTAGTGGTTGCTTATATAGAGAAAAATTTGCAAGAGATCCCTTTGACCTTGTCATGAGGTTAAAGCAGATCAAGAAGCAAGATGATGAGTCAAGTGTTGATTTCAGTCATTGATTTGTTGCTAGCTTGTCACTAGTCCTAGAAAATTTTAGACCTAGTACATCAGACTGTATGCATATGTATTTTGAAGCTTATGAAGAAGGATCTAATATTTTAAAATAATGAGCATGAAGATGGCTTACACAGTTTTGAATAATTTGGAGAAACAGAGGAATGAATATGTGAAAAATATGTTGTCTACACTTATGGGCGAGCATGCTGATGAAATCATCAATTATGTGAATGCAAATGATCACAGGTATTCAAACAAGTGAACACATGAGAAGGTAGAAGATAAGAAGGATGCATCATTAGATGACGAAGAATTTTTCTTTGAACAACTTATAGAAGAAGTGTACTCCATTGCAAATCAATAGCTGAGTCTCCCAAGCCAAGAACCTGAAGAGGGATATCAATTGGACTTACTCTTTGAAGAAGAGATGTGCAATCAACAATGTTGTGACACAGTTGACCATGTCAATCTTACAAGTGTTGAATGTAGCTTTGGTACAAATCTCCATGATGAGACATTTGAATTTGTTGATTCAAGGAATGCTCTTGAGGATGTTTGTTTATCTGCTACAAGTGACAAAGTATGGGATGAAATCCAGTTGGAAGGATCAACCACAAGCAACTCTAGTGAGGAAACCATTGATGGTTTTCATTCTGATAGTGAAAATATTTCTGCCTACCCCCAAGAGGATGCAAATGAAAAACTCAATGAGGGAACCCACTCAAATGTTGAAGTACAAAGAGATGTGGATTGCTATTATGACAGCCGAGTTGTGAGTACGGATGAATAAATGGAAAATCTATTCTCTATGATGGATTGTGACCATTCTTCTAACAATGTTGTTAGCAATTCTATGTTCTATGATTGGGGAAATCCAGTTTATGATCATCCCATTGAGTTCTTAAATTTTGAAGATGATCACACATTGGGATATCTTGATTTGCAATTCGGTAATGCACCCAATCCAAGTGAAGGTCAAGAAGAGGAAGTGGTTGAAAGAATAGATTAGAACAATGATTTACTATTTAGTGAACAAATTTCAAATTTGTTGACCATTGAATATTAAAAATGTGCACATAAGAGTAATTCTCAATTTTTGTGTGCCACTGCTATTGACTTTGATAGTGATGATGACCTTCAAGGTGCAAGGTATGATGCATATGTCTCTGATTTTCCTTCCAATTATGAACCAACTAATCATGATGATGATGATGTGGATGAAGACAAGCAATCATTTTTTGGTAATGATGCATTATATGATGAGTATGACAGTGTGCATGTTGATGTGAACTCAAAAATCTATTTTGATGAGTTTGAAGCAGCAAATGACTGTGAGGATTGTATATCCAGTGAGCCAAGTCTTGAGAATCCAAATGTAGATTTGGACATGTCTTCATTTTGCTTACTTGAATGAGCCTAGGTGTGAGTCCTTTCATGCGAATGTAGATGTTGATTTCAATGAGAAATAAAATTATGCTTTTGAACCAGAATTTCTCATTTTTGAGAAAGCTTGTGATACTAAAGATGTTAATACGTTATGTTTAGAAGATGACAAGATGATTACAGATGATGATGAGTCAAAAATCTCTGATGACTCTCAATACTAGCATGACGAAGAAAAAGTATGAAGTGTTACAATGCATGAGTGTATCTCTTTGAATACGCTTGGAAATAGTTTGCATGTTGAGCCATATCTTCTGGTAAGTTCTTGTGATGGTTTAAAATTTGACATGCAAACTAATGATCAAAATGAGCTTAACAGTTCCAGCCATGGGGAAAAATGTGAGTGCAATTTTTGTTAGTTGGAAGGAGTTTTTAGAGAATGTGGCAATGTGCAAAGCATTGGAGAAGGTTGTTTCCAATATGAAAATGATTTATATGATGAATATGATAGCTTGTTGCCACATGATAGTCAACATTTTGAAAGTGTGCCTGAATTTCAAATGCATTTTGATTATGAACATGTTGATGATGTTGTGTATGATTGCCTGTTAGGAGGTACCAACATGTTTAACCAGGTGGATGAATATGATCAAACTATGTTTTTGTATGGTCTTGATTACCATTTTTAAATGATGCCACTTGAAACAAAATCAAAGAATGAAGAGAGTGGTAGTGATGTGGCCTATTTGATTTGGTTGACACTTGATGATGAAGCTAAATAGAGAGAAAGTTTCAACTTGCACAAAGGAAACCTAATACTTGTGTTTGCAATGATGCAGTCACCTATGCTCTTGTGGTTTGATAGAGGCAAGCATGAGTTGAGGGAGATCAACTCTTTCTATAGAATTTTGTTTGAAAGATGTAAATGTTGACTCCCATTTTTCATTTGGTGGCCTGCAGTCACCAGATGAAGTTGAAAAGAAGAATGAATAAAGGAGCAATTTGAGGACACTTGATGGACTCAGTATTTGGTCTACTCCCTAGAGATTTGGAATCTTGTTATTCCCATAGGGGGCATACTTCCCCAATTAGAGCCTTTTTTGGCACTCTAAAATTTCCCAAATTTGAGATGCCCATTTCAAAATTTTGCCTATGCCCTTCTCAGAAGTGCACCTGATGAATCTGCCTGAATGACCTACTTTGGACAGTCATATATTCAAGCCTATTGATTTTCAAGAAAAATCCATTTGTAGGCTCACTCCTGTGTCATATGTGAGCATGCATGCCAATTTTTAGCTTCCCACATTGAGTTTTGATAGGGTTTCAAAAAGTGAAGCTGGAGGGTTTTGGCACTTTTCTGCTATTTGCAAATATTCAGTTTTGCAAAGTAGCCCGCCGTTTGAGTTTTCATTTTACAACCAAATGACTTTCATGTCAAAATAATTGTATATTTGTATTATCCATACCAAGATGAGCTCACATGTCAATTTTTAGAGCCTCACGAGTTGATTTGCTATTTTTAGCAAATCAAAACCAAATGCAATTTCTCCTGTTTTGCACTTGCATTTTTAGAAACCTTTCTAAGAGGTCAACTTCGATCGTTAATAACTTTTTATCAATGATTATTCAAGAAAATACCTTTTTCACATGTGCTCTCTATACCAAAGTGATCTACTGTGTCCAGTGGCAGCTCACCAGGAGTTGATTTGGTATTTTTGCAAAGAGGTGATCTCTTGACTTTTAACTGGTTTGAAACATTTGTTTGTTGCAACAAGTTCAGGTAATCAACTTTGATTGCAAATAAACTTTTCGTCGTGAATCCTTTTTCTGAGCTATTTATTGCACTCAATTCCTTGGACGAATGTCTACATGCCTACAAGTTTTTTTGTCTTGAGGAGATTGTTTTCCCAGTTTTCAAAGCTGATTCTGGAGCCAACTTGCCAATTTTTCCCATTCTTCAAATGTGCCAGAAAATAGATTCTAATTGCAACCCAGTTCATTTTTCCACATCAGGAGCATTCAAAGGTTGTATTTGATCAATTCAAGGTGAAATTTGTATAAAAAATATTATTTTTTAGTTAGGCCACCTGGGGCCCAACATGCTTTGCACTGTTATGACATCATAAATTTTGCAATATTGTGAATGAGGGTAGCACTTCATTTGTAGTGATTCAAAAGGTTATATACTAATATCTGGTAATAGAATGAATTTCCAAGCACTGGTATGATTCCTTTTGTTGCTATGGACATTTTTCAAAGCATTTGGAATAAAATTGTTTCAGATTTCTTAAGGAGATTCTCATGCCAATGAAGGGGCTGCAACATGTTTTGTAAAGAAATTGATAGTTGCACAAGTTGAGAACTCATGAATATTTCATAGATTATAATGCCAATTCATTGAGACACCAATACAACATAAAATTGAAGTATAACTTCAAGTGTGGAGTAGTGTTGGTGGCACTTGCAAAGACAATGCATAAGGATTGGGTTAAGGAAATCCAAAAAACCATAATTGTTGAATGCACAAAATGGGTGATTGAAAATGCTTTGGAATATTTTTGAGAAATGCCAACATAGCATGGAACATAGCCAACAAAATATATAGAGGGCCACACACATTTGAAAAAGGTCTTTTGAATATAGAGATTTTCAAGGGAAACATACATCCAAAACAAAATTTATTGAAAATACTTTAAAACCTTTCAAGAAAACACTTTTGGAAAAATATGCCATAGTCATTGCAGGATAAACACTACCACACACAAAACAGGGAAGCCGATGCACACAACATACATGATAAGAAGGCTTTACAGGGAAAGTATAAAGGAGGAATGCCTTTGTTGTGTGTAACTTAGTGGAATACCACAAGGGGCAAGGCGCACATCATATAGAACCAAGATACATCAAATGCCATTGCAGGAGGGTGCTATTATGGTTGTGGCCCCCATGAATGTCGAGAAAATGCAGAGGACTCAAGGCGTGACAAAGAGGATTAGGGAAAACCAAAATGCCAAGAGGAGATCAATGGTGGGAAAATGATGATGATATGCAGCATAATTTGAGCCCTTCCTCTCTAGCTCACGGGTTGAAGGTGCTCACTTTTTAAAACCCGTGTGATCAATGAGATGCTGACACATGGCATAGGTGGGGCCCACATGTAGACTCTTCATTAAGTGGGTATGTTTGCAAGGTATGGGTAAACTATTTTAAAGAGCTCGATGAAAATAAGGGAAAAAAAATTAAAAATAAATGTTGCTCTCATGGGGTGTTGGAAAGAAATAGGTGGGCCCATATTAAATGAAAGAATTTCTCTTTGGAGAAGGTGAAATATGGGTAAAATAAAATGGCATGAATAATTATTTTAATGGGCTCGTATTAAATACCCATAAGCTTTTATTGTTAAAAGTAATTCTTTTAAATCCAGGATGAATTAAATGGCTATGGGTAAAAATTTTCACTAAGCAACATTGAGAAGCCTTCTTAGGGAGGGCTGATATTTTAAATAATAAATGCAAGTGATGTATTCTTTGCTGGATAATAAATGTGTAAAGTGATGAAAATATATTTGTGTTAGGCAATGAAATAAAAGTTATGGCCCAAATATTAAAGTATAAAGCTTTAATATATGGGGGAAAAATACAATGTGTAGCTACAATAGATACATGTAAATGAGAAAAAATGAAATTTTCATAGGGGTTGAGGCATTTTTTCATAGTAGGGTAAATGGAGAGATTTTCACGATGGAGTGAAATCTGCTGTTGTGAAGCAAAGGCATTTTGGAGGAAAAATTGGTTGCAAAAAGATGAGAGATTCTTTTTAGTTTGTGAATCAATGGGAGACAATTCTCCAAATGGCAACTACAGATCAACTCTTGAGCTTCTTCTGGAATCTTCCATTCTTCTATATCTTCTCTTCTTTTCTCATTGTAAAGGGTTCTAATTCTAGTTCAGAGGTTTTGTAATGGGCTGGGTAGATAGAGAATGTTAATCTTGGTGTCATTTTGAGTCTGTAAGCTGTAAATAAATATTTCATGAGAAAATACTACTAGTTTAGGAAAATAAATCATGAAAGTGTTTGCACATTCATGAATGTCATCAAATTATCTCTAGATTTGAATATTTTAGTCATTTAAATTCAATAATACCATGTATCTTTGAGTTTGGCATCTCAATTTCATGAGATTATTTTATCTGTGTATGGGTATGTTTAAATGAAATGGTTAAATACTTTGTACAGATGATTGTGATTGAAGTGTGTAGGTTGGATTTGGTAAGCAGAGTTTGATTGAAAATAGGAGAGGATTGTTGGTGTAAGACACTAATAGTTCATACAAATCATTAACAATTTAGATCCACTAGTTGAATATTGTTTGTTGATGAAATTGTTTTATGAATTTGACTCCACGGCCTAGAATTAGGCACTAATTTATCTTGCAAGTTAATGCATCTCAGAAACAATTCTTAAATTCTAAATCATTTTAAATCCTTGTTGTTTGGTTGCGGTTTTGTGTCCTACCTCCCAATTACTGAGTTAGTGTTGATATACCAATAACTCAACCATATTTGAGGTTATTAACACTTTCCTTGGTATCTTTTGTTGGGAATTATCTACTATAAGAAGAAATGTCAATCTGTACGAGTGAATTAAGTTTTGTGCATTGTATAGGTTGACCCACCTTGGTTCTGTAGAGATAGAAGTGTAGAAGATCTCAGTCCTTGACTGGATCTTTTTAGTTGACCAAATTCCCATTTAGTCGGATTATAAGAAATTGGCTAAGTCTTTACGATTCATTGGTTTGGTTCAATTTGGAACACCAACACCTTCACTATCTAGATTATTTTATATCTTAGTGGCTTTGAGGGTTGTTTTTGTCTTCTCATTTTCCTTTCCAAAATTCACCATTTCAAATGCAGTCAAGGTGCCAAATAGTTGTTGTTTAGTGAACTTCTTAGGATCTTACACTTCCTCAATGGATAAGACTTTATCACCGTAACTCTAAGGTAGGGTCATCAAAATATTTTCCATTACATCTTCATCTGTTAGAGTACCACCTTGATTTTTGACATCATTTACTGCAATATTAACCCTGTGAAAATAACTTGCAATAGCTTCACCTTCTTCAATTTTCAAGCTCCCATATTTGTGTTTAGTTTTTTACCTTCTTTGAAAATTTTACTCTATCATTTCCTTCATATAGATATCTTCCAAAATACTCTAAACTTCATAACCAGTGCCCAAACATATAAATTTTGTCCACTTAGTCTTCGATAAAGCACTATCGATTGCATACCTTTCTTTTTTATTTTCCTCATAGGAAAATGTATCATCTACAGAAGAAGGACCACTTGCTGGTGCAACATATTTTATCTCAAAATATTTCCAAGTCTTGTAACCAAGAGAGATCAAGTAACCTATCATCTACACTTTCCAGTCACTATAGTCAGATCCATCAAACATAGGGATTGACAATTTTTGTGCCACTAGATCTACCTCAAGCGGTTAAGCTCTACTCTACCAATTTTTTAAAGTTGCAAGACAAGTGAGAGGGGGATGAATCATTTGTCACCAATCTTAATCACAAATCTCAAACAGGGTACGTGCAGGATTATGATGGGCCAAAAAGTGGCGATATGATGGGTATGTGTAGGGTATGTGGCTGACGACTTTTTTTACCCAAAATTGATGAAACAAAAAGGGCTTTTAAAGGAGATTCTCAGATTTCCACCAATATAAATTATTATTTACTTTAAATTTAATAAATAATTTATTTCATTTTCTTTTGAATTATGACTAAAGTCTTGATTGATAGGCTGATTGAAAAACATCTATAGTTTTCAAATGGTATCACACTTTTTGAATCCAAAATATGCGTCACATTCTATGATTCACATACTATAGGATTAAAAAAAATAATTGAATTTCATTAAGTTTTGACCAAGTTAAGATGGTTAGGCATATGAGTTTTTATAATTTTTAAAAGTTGTAATAAAAAATCATAATTAATTATTTACTTGGAAAAAATTAGAAAAATATATGCATCGCATTGGGACATGAGTCATCTAATTATATATAAAACATTATAAAAAAAATACTATAATTTTATTATGGTTAGGGTGGTCAGATAGACACCTACTTCTTATTTTTTCCCTAAAATTGAAGTACTACTACATTGAAATTTCAAATTTTCACCACATACATTTCTTTAAAAATAAACCTAGTACTTTAGAAACTCCATTCAATTTTCTACAGATTCTATTCTTACATATTTTTTAAATAATATAGACAACTTATTCAAATTTTTACATCAAGTTGCCTAACTCTAATATTTCTAAATTTTTTTCCACTTAAGGGCCTATTTTTTCCATGATGATCTTGCACATACTCAACACTTATCAACTTCACATCCAATTTATTCTATTATTTAGTATGAACATGAAATGAAAATAACAGAAAGCAATATCAACACAAGAAATAATAGATTTACATGGGAAACCCCATAAGGGAAAAACCATGGTGAGGATTAACTCACAATAGGGTATGTGCAGGACCATGATGGGCCAAAAAGTGGCAATATGATGGGTATGTGGCTGATGAATTTTCTTTTACCCAAAATTGATGAAATGAAAAGGGTTTTTAAAGGAGATTCTCACTTTCCACCAATATAAATTATGCTTTATTTTGAATTTAATAAGTAATTATTATTCGTTTTATATTTGAAATATGACTAAAGTCTTAATTGATAGGTTGATCGAAAAGTTACATCTTTAGCTTTCAAATGGTATCACATTTTTTGAATCCAAAATGTGTGTCACATTCTATGCTTCGCATACTATAGGATTAAAAAAAGAAAATTTGAATTTCATGAAGTTTTGACCAAGATAAGGTGGTCAGACATACAAGTTTTTATATTTTTTAAAATTTGTAATAAAAAAATCATAATTAATTATTTACTTGGAAAAAATTACAAAAAATGCATCACATCGGGACATGAGGTCCTCTACTTATATCTAAAATATTATAAAAAATATTATCTTTTTATTGTGGTTAGGGTGGTCAGACAAACACCTACTTCTTATATTTTCCTTGAAATTTAAGTACTACTACATTGAAATTTCAAATTTTCACCAAATAGATTTTTTTTTTAAACAAACCTAGTAGTTTAGAAACTACATTCAATTTTCTATAGATTCTATTCTTACATATTTTTGAAATAATATAGATAACTTATTCAATTTTTTACGTCAAGTTGCCTAACTCTGATTTTTCTGGATTTTTTGCCACTTAAGGGCCTATTTTTTCCATGATGATCCTGCACATACCCAATATAAAGTAATAGCAAAAACAATTACAAACAGGCTCATTTCCAAAGGGCTCACTACCCAAAATAGGACTCGCTATCTAGATATAAGGATCATTGCCTATAGATAGGACTCACTATCTAGAAGGGAGGCTCAATGCCTATAGATACAAAAAGATAATAGAAAAATACACCATAGAAAATTACACACATCTGTAGCCTTGATCAAATTATTGAAGACACCATTAGCTCGCTACTTTTAGGAGCCTAACACATTAAATTATTGTTTCCAAATTTCACTTTTGCACACTCTTCCTTCTCAAACTTATGGCATGTTCTATACATTAATCCATAACATATCGACTTGTATTTATACCATCTTCAACCTTAGAAACTTTATCCAAGGTTGGCTACACATAATTTCATATTACAAATTAAAATTAGTTCAGAAACTCAATATTCCCACAGTGGAAGAGAATGAGAGCAGACCAAACCAACACTTAACCAGGACCTAAGAAAAAATCTTAGATCAATCACATGTTGTGTAGACACCAGGTCGACCAAACCTAATGAAAACACAAATTAACTTTGAAGTACATGCTTTTGCAACAAGAATATATCATGTAGACCACATAGCATGCTCCACCATACATTGGAATACATATTAGATGCCTTCAGATTCATCCATAGCTAATGCAACAACCTTCATACAAAAAATACTTCTCACCAGTCCATCCGGACTATACATACATACATAGTAACCTTGAAAATAATCTTCTGGAGCACCAAACCACAAGCACCTTTGATATAACATAGATAACATCATTATAAGCCTTCTTCCAGATCTACAAGACCTGAAACAAACAAGCGGAGGAATGTGAAGAAGATACATTTCTCCCAGTCCATACACAAACAACTCTGCTAGACTAGCTCACACACTGGTGAACACAAATTTCATTATTCATCAAACCAGAAGCTCTAATCTAGGATAAATCACCCACTGATGTACATAGACAACACTTTAGATCCCCAAAAGCATAGGACCAATACAAAAGAAATGTGGTTGCAAAAACTAGAGAACATTCTAAACACACACGATTTTGTCTTCACTATTTCTCAAAAGCATTTGGTAACCCATCATATTAGCACACATGTAACACCATAAATACAGATCCATGTACTCACAAAATCTCTACAATATCTCAACTATACATGTACTAGCTATAATCACTTGATTCCTTTCTCTACACCAACCTATACTATGTTGACATCAATGACAACATCAAAGACAACACCACCATACTTACTCATAGTTGCAACAATATTTTCTCATGGATCAAGATTTATGGGTTTAGTGTCCTCTAACAAACCATCAACAACCTCATAGGATGATTGGCATGTAATGGACCAAAAATCCAAGGGTTTGATCTGACTTTGCTTGGTTGACTTAGCTCTCTTGAATGTCAATGAAGAGAATACAACAAAAAATTTCTGGAAGAATCTTGGTAATGTTTATCAAGTAAAATATATGGTAAATAATTTATTCCTGAGAAATAAATTATACTCTTTGAATATGGAAGAAGGAGCTTCTATTGTAGATCATTTGAATGTGTTTAACATGATCATTGCTCAGTTGGCATCTGTGGGTATGAAGATAGATGACGAGGATCTTTGCATGCTCTTGTTGTGTTAACTTTTTGACACATGCGATCACCTGAAATGGCTATTGGGAGTACAAAAACCACTTTCAAGATGGGAGATGTGGTTGCTTCACTACTGTCAAGAGAAATGTGAAGGAAATCTTCTGAGATGGAAAAGGAGGCCCTTGCGGTTCGAGGCAAGTCAATGGAGAAAGGAAATAATAAAGATAAGAAGTCTAAATCCAAGTTAGAGGGGAGATCAAAGTCTCTTGGAAAAAATTCCAAGGTGAAATGTTGGAAGTATGGTTAGACTAGACACATCTAGAAAGATTGTAAAGAGAAGAAGAAGAAGAAGAAGAAAAATAGTTCCTTAGAAAATGATTCTTCTTAGAGTTATGTAGATTCCTTCATAGTAGCCTTCGTGACTCAGGCATCAGATGTTGTTTGGTTGATTGAATCATGTGAATCCTTTCACATGAGCTCTCATAGAGGTTGGTTCTCAAAGTATGAGAAGTATGCTAGTGGAAGGGTGTTTTTGGGTGATGATTCTCACGTGGAGATTGTTGGTCGTGGAAGAGTCAAAATTTAGTTTCTTGATGGAAGAATATAGGAAATCGATGATGTGATTCATATACTAGGTTTGGCTCAAAATTTACATTTCGTAAGTAAGCTTAATGATGTTGGTGTACAAGTATCTTTCTTGAATGGTGTTTGTAAAATGACTAGAGGCTCTATGGTGCTTGGTATGGGTGCACAAATTGGCACTCTGTATAAGCAGGATACATGTGGAGTCTAGTGTAATAGTACTTCTACAAAGTCAAGTAAATTTGATCATGTAGAGAAAGGAGGTGTTGTTCTTGAGGGTGAAAAATCTTTGGAGATGAAGCTCCCAATAGAGAAAAAATGTTGTGGCATCTGAGGCTTGGCCACATTGGTGAAAAAGTCTTAAAAGCCTTGAAAAATAAAATCCTTGTTGAAGGGCTTGATGATTGTAATATTGAGTTTAATTTTTGTGAACATTGTATATATGGAAAGCAATATCGTGTTTCATTTTATTCTAGTCCTCATAAATCTTCTAGAATTGTGGATTATATTCATGTTGATGTGTTTGGTCTAGTTAATGTTCCTTCATTATCAAATAAATGTATTTTGTTTCATTCATAGATGATTATTCGAGGATAATTGTTCATTTTCTCAAAATTAAAACTAAATTTTTTAGTTAGTTTAAGGAATTAAAAACCTTTGTTGAAAATCAGACTAGTAGAAAAATTAAGTGTTTGAGGATGGATAATGGTGGTGTGTTTTGTTCAATAGATTTTAATAAGTTTTGTAAGCACCATAGAATTAAAAGGCATAAAAAAAATCCTTACAGTTCACAACAAAACGAAGTTGCTAAAAGGATGAACAAAATGCTGAAGGAAAGGGCAAGAAGTGTGTTAAGTAGTGTTGGTCTAGAACATAAGTTTTGGGTTGAGGCTGTAGCTACAACTTGTTAGTTTATTAATAGATCTCCCACTTTGACACTCATGGACAAGGCACCTATGAAAGCATGGTCTGATAAAAAGCCCTTGTTGAAACATATTAGATTCTTTTTCTGTGAGGCATATATGTTCTTAGTGAAAAGAGATCTAAATTGGAGAATAAGGTTGTAAAATGTATCTTCATCAATTATGGAATTTGTATGAAAGGGTACAAGCTTTGGAACCTAGTTATAGAGAAGGTGTTGTATAGTAGAATTGTGACCTTCCATGAGAAAAAACCTTCTACAATTGATTTACAGATAGAGGTGAAAGAAGCAAAAATGGAGGTAGTTGATTTTTTTCTTACTCTAGATAAGGATGAACTACATACTCTTGGTGGACCTATTAGTGAGGAGAGTTCAAGTGGTGAAGGATCACAAGAGCGGAAAAGCAATTAACACCAACTAAAAATAATAATTGTTGGCTTTTTTTTTTTCATTTTGTTTTGTTTTGTTTTGCTTCTCTCTATTAGATCAACACCTAAACCTCTAAACTTTTACACTCTAATGAGATGTTTTTATTGTAACTTCCTCAGTCGATGTGTATGCAAACAAGGAAACAAAGGTTATATTTGTGAAACGATTTATTCTTGGAGGTGAAAATTCTTAGACTCTAAATCAATTGAAAATTAATTTTATTGAAAAATGGTAGAATTTTCTATGAGAAAAAGTGTAAAGCCAAAGGTCATAGAAAAAAGAGAGACAAGTTCAATGCAGCCATAGAAAATTGAAGAGCACACAAAATTTAGAAAGGATGATGAAACCTTGGAAAAAGGTTGATGACATTTTGGTTTGAAGATTGGAAATAAAAACTTTCCTTTTCATTTTCATAGGGAAGTTGATGGAAAACAAAAAAACAAAAACAAGAGGCATCAAGGGAATAAGGGTGCAACTATTATAAAAGGAAAAGAGGGAATGAGAAGTGGAAGGAGGATCCCACACAAATGGAAGGGGATAATTTGTTGTGCCCATATCAGTGAAAATTTTAAATTTCGAACAACAAACTAGAGGTTTCATATGAAGAGGCTCTAGCCTGAAGAGCATAGATTGGATTTTAGTCTTGTTATTTTAACATAACAACAAATTTTATAAAAGAAAAAGGGGAAGTGAAAGCTTCATAAAGAAGGGGCTTCTTCTTCTATTTTTAATATCATTTTTAATTCTAAATAGTAGGGGATTTGTAGCATATGATAGATGAAATAAATATGCAAAGAACACGTGAATAGAAGGAGGCACACCATGTTATGTGCAAATTGATATTATAGTGCAGCAAAAATGTATAGATGAAGATACTTGTGTAGGTTGTGTCATATGAAATTAAATATAGAGTAAGAAGGGAGAAGAGAGTTGAATTGATATAGAATAGAGTGTATGAGATTTGAACAAAGGAGGTATATATTAAAATTCAATTGATTGGAAAATTATAAAAAAAAAATTGTCTGGAAAAGAGAAGAAAATAAGAAAATAGAGTTTCATATTTAATGAACTTTAATGTTAACTAAATTTTAAAATTGAAATAATTAACAAATAAAATTCTCAATTTAATTGTAAATTGGATTTGAAGTTGGGAATTTGAATTGAAATTTGTATCTTTGAATTCAATTGAGTTGAGTTTTAGTTTTTGGACAACAAGGGTAGTTTTTTTTTGTCTTGCATCATCAATCAACTCTGAAAAATTCTGATCAAGAAGAAGAACCTTAGCCTCAACTTATGAGGGGGCCTATGCATGTGAAACAAAAACCTAAAAATTTTAGTTATTCTATGCTAGATTCCAGTTGTTCCTATGCTTTGATTGCTAACACTGATGAGCCTAGGACTGTTAGAGAGGCTATGGGTATGTTTGATTTAGATTCCTGGTTGGATGCCATGAATGAGGAAATGGCATCTTTGAAGAAGAATGAAATGTGGGATCATGTACCTTTTCCTGAAGGATGAAAGCCTATTGGATGTAAATGGGTGTTCAAGAAGAAGACTGGTTTGGATGGTACTGTTGAGAAGCATAAAGCAAGGTTGGTTGCAAAAGGATATTTCTAGGTAGAGAGGATTGATTATGGAGAAATATTTTCTCCTATAGCTATGTTGACATCTATCAGGTTTTTGTTGTAACTTGTAGTTGCATATGACTTAGAGATTGAGCAGATGGATGTGAAGATAGCATTTCTTCATGGTGATTTAAAGGAAGATATTTGCATGTCCCAACCAGAGCACTTCATTTAAAAAGATAAGGAAAACCTATTTTGAAAATTAAAGAAATATCTATATCATTTGAAGTAGTCACATGGAATGTGATACCCTATGTGTTATCTTTGGGATTTGTGAGATCAAATTATGATCATTGTGTTTACTTTAAATCTGAAAATGGTTGTCTTCTTATTATTGCCTTATATGTGGATGATATTTTGTTCATTGGGAATACTAAGGGTATGATTTATAAATTAAAATATAAATTGTCAACATAGTTTGAAATGAAGCATCTAGGTTTAGCTAGGTATATTCTAGAGATTTTAATTAGAAGGGATGGGGAAAATAGAAAACTTTGGCTCAGTTAGAGCAAGTATATAAATTTTGTCTTAAAGAGGTTTAATATGGTGGATTGTAAGTAGCTAGTTTTTCCAATGTTATAGGGAATGATACTTTCTATTGAAGTTTGTCCAAAATATCCTTCTAAGATGGACGAAATGACCCAGGTGCCTTATGCAAGTGTAGTTGGTACTTTAATGTATGCAATGGTCTCTACCAAGCTAGACATTGTTTAAGCAGTGGGATTTATTATTCTATTTGTGGCTAATATAGGAAGGCCATATTGGGATGTTGTGAAGAGATGTTTTAGGTATTTGAAGGGTACTTATGAGTAGACCTTATATTATCATGGTCACTCTACTAGATCTTTGAGTTTAGTTAGTATTTTTGGATATGTGGTTTCTAATTAGGTAGGGGAAATTCATAGCATTAGATCAACTTGTGGATATGTATTCACATTGTTTGGTGGTGTAGTTAGTTAGATGAGAAAGCGGGAGGCTATAGCCACTTTATCCACTACTGAGGCTAAGTACATGGCAGCAACTCACACCTGGAAAGAAGCGATTTGTCTTAGAAGATTGTGTTTTGATGCAGGGAAGATTTTATTTGTTGTGATAGTCAGAGTGCCATTTTTTTTTGTAAAAAATTCAACCTTCCATGCCAGGATGAAAAGTATTGATGTGTATTACCACTCTGTTCATGATATGGTGGAGGATGGAAAGGTTAGTCTAGAAAATGTTGATAGTTTGGTGAATGTTGTTGATGCATTGACAAAGCCTATGAGAATGGATAAATTTAAATGGGGTCAGTTCAATGGGCCTTGGAGCCTAGAATAGTCAGTGGATTCAAGCATTGGAAGGGGTTTAGTGAATTCGTTGTCAAGTGGGAGAATGTTGAGAATGTGTGTCTCAAACTCACTATCAAAACCCTAACTCAGTTGCATCAAACTTAGACTTGCAAAGTTTTTCATTTTGGTCTTTACTATAGTTCCACAAGGTGCAACTAAGAGAGGTATGACTGGTAGTGTTACCTGCTATCTCACAATGTGCTTCATTAGCCTATGTGGGTGTATGGGGTCATATTGCCACCCTGTGATGGTGAAAGAGGTAGCTAGCAATAGTTTGGGATATCCTGTTGTCTATTGACAATCTGTGAAGAGGATTGCAATGGTGTAGTATAGATCTCGTCATTACATGATGGTCAGATCACATAGTCTATAGCATGATAGTAGGATGTAGTATAGCAGTGAGCCCACTATCTCACAAAGGTTATTCTAAGTGGCTTACAGTGGTGTGGTATAGATCCTATTGTCCCATGGTGGTTAGATGAGATGAACAGTGGGTTGGTGGTAAAGATTTGTCAGGGAGATGGACACATATCAGTGGGAGTCATCATAGAGTCTCTTCGATATCTTGATGTGAGGTACTAATAGTAGTGAATGATTGTGAAGAAATCTTGTCAGATGGAATAGTAGAAGCAGACTGCAATCCTACGGCTAGTCAACAAAGGCTTTGTAGTATTGCAGCTAAGACTAGGAACAACGGGTAAAGTCAGGTGTGTTTTTTGTGACCATTTTTGTTGTATGGAAGTTTGAGCAACTATTCTCTTGTTATGCTTGTGAAGTTGATATGTTTAATGCAATAGTGCATTGAACAAAAAGCAGATGATCGAAGCAATTGTAAGTGAATGTTGTTGAATTCATTATGTGGATTAACACCTAAAAGAGCATAGCTCTATAACTTGTATGTAATTGACATTTTATTGTAATATAAGAGATATGTATGTATTGGTGTGTTCATTTTTTCTCAAGAGGGTTTTCCCACATAAAATCTGGTATTCTTTCTTTGTTGTTTGTTTTGTTAATTTTGTATGTGCATATTTATGTTTTGTAATTGCAAGTATTGAAATATTTTATGTATCTCTCTCTTAAAGATTAGTATTAATAAGGTGTATTCTACACTCTGCTTTCCTATCAATTCACTACTAGTTGCTACTTGGCTACTTTGTGGGGATATCAATAAGGTTGAGATGGCATACAACAAGGATGGTACTCTACCATTTTGATGGGCAATTGGTGAAAGAGATACGTGGTCCTACATATGTAATAAATTTGGTCTTTTCAACCCAAATATTGGCCACCACCATTCTCTTTCTCTCTGGAACACTTGGTGCAACTATCGAGCTAGGTCTGATAGGATATTTAAATGGCTCAATCGTGCTATGATCTTAGCTCAATATTTTTTCTCTTTTTCCAACTCTTTGTCATTCCCATTAAGGTTGTTGGTGGATGTGACATTTTTAGACCACTATCCCATTACATTTTGCATTAAATGGGAGTTAAAACAACCTCATTCCAATAGGACCCAATTTTTTAAACACTTCCTTGTTGAGTCACCAACCCACATTGGCCCACATCTCTACCATCTGGAATTTGGAATGTGGGCCACCTCACAATACATGCTGGATTTTTTGGTGGAATGATGTCGTCAATCACACCTTGAGGTTTCTCCATATTTATGGGCACCAGTAGGCCATATTTTAGAAATCATCTTATGAAGTGACCACATCTGACCTCTGTACTACCATTGAGGCCTTGTTGGTGGTGGAGGGTATGTGCATGATCATCATGGAAAAAATAGGCCCTTAAGTGGCAAAAAATTTAGAAAAATTAGTGTTAGGAAACTTGACATAAAAATTTGAATAAGTTATCTATATTATTTCAAAAATATGTAAGAATAGAATTTGTAGAAAATTGAATGTAGTTTTTAAAATACTAGGTTTATTTAAAATAAATAAAAATATATTTGGTGAAAATTTGAAATTTCAATGCAGTAGTACTTAAATTTAGGAAAAAAATAAGAAGTAGGTGTCTGTCGACCACCCTAATCATAATAAAATGATAATATTTTTTTGTAAGATTTTATATATAAGTAAAGGACTCATGTTTGGATGTGATGCATATTTTTTGTAATTTTTTCCAAGTAAATAATTAATTATGAATTTTTTATTGCAACTTTTAAAAAATATAAAAACTTGTATGTCTAACCACCTTAACTTGGTCAAAACTTCATGAAATTTAATTTTCATTTTTTTAATCCTATAGTATGTGAAGCATAGAATGTGACGCATGTTTCAGATTCAAAAAATATGATACCGTTTGAAAGTTATAGATGTTTTTCAATTAGCCTATTGATTAGGACTTTAGTCATAATTCTAATAGAAAATGAATAATAATTATTTATTAAATTCAAATTAAATCATAATTTATATTTGTGGAAAGCTAAGAATCTCCTCTAAAAACCCTTTTCATTTCATTAATTTTGGGTGAAAAAAAAGTCACTAGCCACATACCCTACAAATACCCATAATATTGCCACTTTTTGGCCCACCATGATCCTGCATATTCCCTGGAGCCTCTAAATTTTGAAAATTGTGCACTGGTTCCTTGCCTTGTTAGTATCCATTGCATCTATGCCTTAGGGTTGGGTTTAGGGTTTTGGTTCAAAAGACCTCAATTAAAATTTCATAGCAGTTTTCCTAACGTATTCTATTCCTTCGTTGACTTGCTATACCCAGTTGTAGGTCATTTTAGTCACTAATTAAGCCATCATAGGCATGTTGTCACTGGACCCTTGGTCTATGTTTATTGGTCATCACATGTTACACCATCACCTTAATATTTCCTAAGTTTGGGAAAATAATTATAATTTAATTGAATTAAGTCTTGAGTCCTTGACAACAAGGGTCTTGGTCCCATCGACCTAGTCAAGCCCCCCTTTTTAAGGATAACTTTTCCACTTGTGCAGATTTGTCAAAAGTTGGATCTAAGATTTAATCTCAATCGTTCCCCACTACCATGGATGAATAAAATATTATTTGTTGAAAAGCAATGGGGTTAGTGGGCTAAAGACACATGTACTGTCATAGGCATGGGGCCCGATCTCCACTTACATAGCTGGCACCATAAGCTTTGAACCAATGACCAAGATGCATTGTTGAGATTTAATCTCAACTGTTGCCCACTAGCTCACATGAATAAAATAATATTTTATGAAAAGCAGTGGGGCTAGTGAGTGCTCAGCATATAGATTCTCCCATTGCTTAGAAATAAGGTGGAGCCCGTAGAATGAATGAATTAGCACTCTAAGTGGAAAAATACTATTGGCATGGGATAGGTGGGTGAAGGCAACATAAATTAAAACTTTGTTGACTCAATCTGTGTTGTCCAACATGGAATCTCACAAACCAATCAATAGATGATATTTAAAACTGAAGATGTGGCTATGAGAGTCATTCTGCTTTGCGTGAGTGAGCAGTAATGGTAGAAATGACATGCAGAGCTACCCAAATCCAATCCCAAGGCACATAAAATATTGCTTTTTCACATAATTGAAGATTGTAAACAAGTTTTTAAGCATCTAGAAGATCAAAGTAAGCGTTCAAGAATTTAAGGTGATTAGAATTAGGGTTTTCTTCAAGCACCAAAGTAGTAAATGAAAACAAGAACCATTCTCTATGTTTTCTTTAAAATTTCCTTGGATTAGGGTAGATCTATTCACTATATCTTTTTTTCAAATTATTTTGCAAGCCATTAAGTTGTTCTATAGTAGTTTGAGTTGCTTCTAGGGTTTAAAGTACTATCAATCTACACAAAAACTTCTATTGATTCGTGGCCTAGGTTTTAAACAAAAAGAATAGGTATTGAACCTTTCTATTGTTGAAACCCTAGATTAATTAGAACCCACTCATTACCAATGGCTCCCAAGGCTTAAGTTTTCAGTTCTTAAACCACATCAAGACCTATTTCCCAAGATATTATTAACCACATGAAACCCTCAAGTAGAAAGAAGGACAAGGCAACAACTTTGTTTCAGGGTCCTAAAATCAAAGAAGGGTTAATTTACAAACAATTCTACATCAAGGATGCTGATGTGCCATACATAGGGTGGAAAATGTTCCATAATTGGTTTGGAAACAAAAACTATGGGGTTCCCATTTGCAAAACCTAGAGATTCGATATGGGAAAGTTAATTGTTCCCAACATATACATAGATATGGATTTACTGAAGGATATAGATATGAGGTGTGATCCTATCTCAAGAATGGTTAAGGCATATGATGGTGTTGAAATGATAAAGATAACCAGTGAGGAGATTGCAAAAAGTTTCAAGTTGCATGAATAGAGTTAGGATATGATTCCCATTGACCTCAGAGCTTTCAAAGTAGACTATAAGAAGACAAGGGCTATGTTCAGTTAACAATGCTACTCATGCATACTGGAAGTATAGGTGTTGGGAAATCAAGGAAGAAAGTAACAATTGGTAAGGATGAAAAGGAGCCATTTACCATGAAGTACTTTGAAAATTATTTCAAGAAAACAATTTTATCCTTGTGCCAAATTCTTGGTTTTGACCCACCATCCACCATGCCAATAGGCTACATGTATATGGAAGCACATCTTCAACACCCAACCTATAATGTAGTGTATCACTATGCCACTTATTTAGAAGAGAACATTCATCAGGTTTTGTGTGCACTTAAGGAAAAAAGGATTGGGCAAGGTTCTAGTGGTACTCTATCCTGATGCATATGTTCCTATACAAAGGAGAGAATAATTTTGGAGAATACATGACATTGAAGAAGGTTGAGGAGGATATTGAACTGCTAGTCCAATGTTGGACTCAAATGCTAGATAAGGATGACTTGAAATATGATTATGTTGTCTTCCAAAATGTGTTTTCCTCCAAATTGAGAAGGTTTTTGATTTACAATCCACCAAGGATTCCTAAGGAGATACATGACTTTTTAAGGCCCTTGGAAAGGGGGAATGAAATGAAATTGACTCATAATTGGGGGGACATAATTCCATACCCCAATACAACAATCTTCAGATTCTATGGAACAAATTTGAACCCACATGCATTACCAAGAGATGTGCCATTAAGGATTGGATTCATTGAAGTTATGAGGAAATTGGGGTAGCATAAATGTTGCATTTACCTAAGCAACAAAAGAAAGGCTCATTCTTTCCTGAGTGGACCATGTTTTCATATTTTTTAATGGAAAGGGAGGATGGAAGGACCTGTGACATGTTCTTTGACCTTACAGAATGAAAATTGTGCACCGAAGGAACCATGGTCCAAAGGATTTCATTGATTCTTTTAAAGCAAGGATTAGAAGTGGCTACTCCACCCATAATTTTTACTATCTTGAAGATGTGATCAAGAATATTATTGATTTTCAAATCCAAGATGAAAGGAAGGAAATTTATCTCACCTTCAATAAAATGCTAGGTAAAGTTACAAGGTCAGATCCCAACTATGACCCTCTACCAAATATTAAGGGTGAGTTGAATAAGGTCATGTATGTACTTAAAAATTTTGAGAACATTATGGGTGTATTGAGGTAAAAGTGCACAATAACATATAATGGGAAGGAAATGGGTGTTGAGGAAGAACCAAAAAGATTAGAGGAGGAGACACCCTCTTATCAACCATCACAAAAGGTTAGAGTGTACTCTAGGAAGAAGTGATATAGTAGCAAACAGTTCCAACCCCTACTACATCAGAGGGATCAAGAGTATCTTCTCCTATGAGGTCACCACCATCTCCTCCTAGATCAGATCCCCCTATCATAATTGACATTGATTCACCTCCTAGAGGTCCATCTGCATTTGAGCAACCACTACCCAAGAGGCAGAGCATTGAGACCGATAGGAGGCATAGTTGATTACCCCGAGACAAATGAAGATGACATACTTGTTATTAAAGAAGAGTTGTAAGAAGTAATTCCTTCTTTTCTGAGGGAGGTTGCATCAAGCATAGGAGAGAGTAGCATTAGACTAAAAAAGGTAGATGTTAGTGGCCTAAACAATGGTGATGACTTAAGGCACAAGGCTTGCAAGAAATTTTTGAAGGATGATTCTTTTGTGGAATCTAAAGTATTCAAAGATTTTGTATGGAGAGGTAAAGCTCAAGAATATGTAGAAAATGTTGCAAAGGAGAGGAGCTTGCACCCATAACTTCCTAAGGAAGTCATTCAAGAAAATGTGAGGAAAGTAATGAGGAAGGAATTTCAAAACATCACACTCAAGGAGGGAAAAGAATTAGTGCATAAAAGTGGTGTATTGTTTATGCTAGTATGGGATATTGCAGATGCAATTGTGGTATATACAATAAGGAGACATGAAAAACCCTTATTCCAAATAGAGGAAGAAGTTAAATTGGCATTATGAGGGTCAGCCTTCAATGAAGAATGACATCCCTTGGCCCTTTGGTCATTATCTATGGGGTCTAGAAAACTAAAATTTGTAGAGTCAACCAACTTCAATGGGAAATTAATTACTAAAATTCTCCAAAACTCCAGTATTAGAAGTAGCAGAGATGACTATTAATGTTGCTAAATTAACTAGGGTAATAGTGGAGAATGTCACTTCAGAAAGAGACTTGTACAAAAGAAAATACAATAATATTATTGATGAGTATAATAAGAGTCAACAAAAGGTGGTTGAGTTAGAAATAGAGTTTTTATTATTCAAGCAACAATTAGAAACATTAAAGACCTGGGTCCCATTAGGTTTGAGTTATGCAACACCTACCTCCCCAATGACACATCCTCAATCTCCTCCTCCACCTGACCAATCATTATCAATAATGCCGTACAATTTGGGTCAAGAATTGGTTACAATTGATGAGCCAATCGCATCAGGTACGACTCCATCAAATGAGCCCACAAAGGAACAAATTTTCATGTAGATTGAATTATATAAGAAACTTTTCTCACAGGTTCATGAAATAATGTATGAGAATAATTCAAAGATTGTTTATACTATTCTAGAGCATATGAATAAGAAGATTCAAGGTCAGTTGAATAGTATTAATTCAAATTATTCTTTAATGTTGCAAGCAATAAATCTATCTCAGAGAGACAATGATTTGGCTACTCCAATCAAGGACAAATGGATCCTAAGAGTTGATAATTTGAAGCTCATAGCATTTGGGTCAGTACATCAGAAGGATAGTTATCCAATGGTTGGACGAACATATAAATTTGTTAATGAAATTAAGGAACAAAGGTTTCAAGGGTATGCTACTCCTTTGGAAGTAAAAATAAGAGAGTTAAAGTCAAAATTTGATGAGGTAGAATTGAGATTGTTTCCTGATATTCAACATACATATGATGAGGTAAAACCTCTACAAGCATGGAAAGATCAAGTGGATACAACTATTGGTGCCTAAGCATATCTCATCTATGAGAGTGTTGATATTGATTTATTGAAAAATTACTCTTGAAAATTTGTCTTTCACTATTAGCTTCCTAGAAGACTTTGAAAAAGAGGCCAATTCAGTAATGGAAAAACATGTCCCTTAGAGAAAGAGGATGGATGAACTCCTAGGTTTTAATTGGCCTTCTGATAGAGAGTATGAATTATGGAAAAAGATATTCATTGATGAATTAGATTTGTAAACACAATTATGGGTCCTTGAACATATATACATGGTCAAGTATAATAAAGGTCAAACCTTGTAAATTGTAATGTATAAAATATATGTTTCTCCTAATTCAAAATGTGACAGGTAAATAGTGACTATTGGTGACTTGGACTAGTGTTAGAGGCTGATCTAGATTTTGATCCACATTTTCTTTCCTTTTTTCACAACTCTTGTCTTTTGGTGATGAAGGATAATGATGCTTAAATGGTTTTAAGACCAATCTCTTCAACAAACTTCCTTTTGGAAGGTGCGGGAATCTCCATTGACTGAAGAGTGACCTTTGTATCATAGGAGAATATTCTTTCATTTTGTTGTAACCATTCCTCATGGAATGATTGGTATAGGTTGTAAAATGAAAATGTGACAAGTGTACTTTAGGCCTAAAGCTTGTTTCGCTCCCTTGTTTTTGATAGAAGATAATTCAGGGTCATTTGTATGAGTCTTGTTTTGATTTATGGATATGAGAAATGCAAATAACATATAAAAAATATATTTTGAGTCTTTATGTTAGGTTTCAAGTTAAGCAAATAATTTTTTAAATTGTATGGTTTTCTAGCACATCTGAAAGAATAGTGCAAATATTTTAGTCTATTGTCTCTCCATTTGTAATATTTCATATGAGTTATTAATGAAAATTCGATCAATGATCTTTCATTAATTATCATTGTTTCTTTGCAATGAAATATGTTTTAATTATGGGCCTGGTTTAATGAATCAGTTAAAATACCTTAATTAAAGCATGAATTCATATCAATGTTCAGTGGATCTGATAAGTAGTCATAGAATCTCAACATCTAATATGTGTATTGTAATGTAATCACACAAAGATCATGGTTGTCTAAAATTAAACTTACCTTATAGTTCAATTTATTGTAATTTGACTCCTTTCCCTAAGATAAGACACTGATCTAACAAGTGTTAAGTGAATTTCTTGTGGTTTTCATGTTTAAATTTGAGAACAAAATTCATAAACAAGTTTACAATCATTTTATTTTGTTTTAAGTTTGTATTATGTTGTATTATCATCTTTAGGTGCTTAATCCTTTTAAAGGAATTTTTGGCTTCTTTTAGGATTTCATATAATGAGCATTTCATTAGGAATATATCTGTTTGTTATACAATGTGTGATATAATTTTTTAGAAGATTGTAGGGTACACATTGTGGGATCACCCTCCTAGGTTTTGTAGAGCCTAAAGTGCAGGAGGGAAGAATTATAGCTTCCTCTCATTCATTGGCCAATCACCTCCTTAGTATTTAAATATTGAATCTGGAAAAATCATAGATGCTCAATGAGATTTTCTTGGTTCTTTAAAAACTACCAATAGATTGGTGACTTTGTTGGGGATCACATTTTATAAAATATTTGTTCACTAGAGTTCCTTGTCTTGGAGCACTATGATTTATAGTGATTTTTATCCTTAGAGTTAGTCTATTTGAAGTTTTTGTTAACCATTGCTCAAATTTGTTCTAGATTTCCAACAATTTTTGTGTTTAGGATTCTTTACCCAAAATTCAACCCAAATTGCTTCATATTTGCAAAATCCTGCTTGAGTTTATATAGGTCAATGTTAAATCTCATACAAATGTGAAGGGTCTTGTAAAATTTTGCATACAATCATAGCACAATTGCTACAAATCATTCTAAATCAATTTAGGTCGTGAATCTGAAGTCTCTACACAAGTGCATGCCAATACCTGGAGTTCTCAAAGAGATTAAGTTGAAAAATAAAAGAAATTTCAAAAGGTTGATAAGAGAAAAGAAAGTACAAGTACAAATGTGGAGAACCCAGACCAATATGAAGAAACATCCAAAGAAAAGTTGGAGGGACAACCACCAAAGAACCCTCATGAAAAATGGAAAGAAAAGGATATAGGAACAAGTAATTCTACTCCTCATCCAATTCCTAAGCATGAAATCCATTCTAATTCTAGTTCTAAACATGAAATAAATTTTCTAGAGTTAATTGATAATGCTTCTCCTGAAAGAGGACAAGTTATATTGAAATATGTTGTGAGTGTGCAATGTTAAAATCAAGCCTTAAGAGCTAAAAAAAGAAGAGAGAGGATAATATATAAAAAGATAATGTAAATGTTAGTCGTACTATAGTTGTGGGGTGTTTGGCCTTAGCTTCTATCACAAATACTCCTCTTCCTCATGATTTGTTGAATAGGTTTGATGAATATTCCTATAACTATGGTGGAATTATAGAGACGTCAGATTCTAATACCACCTTACTAGGAGAGGATGAAATATTCAATGATGTTCAACAACTTAGAAGAGAATCATTAAGATTAGATGAATTGAGGAGAATGAGGGATAAGTAGAAAGAAGAAAGGATAATGCTACAGAGAAAAGTTGAGCAAATAAAAGAACTAGAATGGTTAGCAGCTCAATCTACCCATACAATTGGTCCTATAGTTAAAGAGGTTGTACGTAGGTATCCTATAACTACCTCAACCAAAAATTCTTGTGTAGATAAATAGACTAGTCCTACTATGATAACTTTTGTTGTAATTGATCTTGTCCCTAGTAATACAAATGTTGTTTCCTATACTATTGATAAGTGAAAGAGACATGTCAGGGGTGTGAAGATAAATGAGGGAGGTTCCTCTTAGAAGGACACAATGCATAATAATATTGATTCATTGGTTGATAAGTTAATAAACAAAAATGAGGAGTTGAAATTTTTTTTGAAGGAAATGGAATTGTTAGCTATGAACACAGAGGTGAAGAAGAAACTAGGTTTCTTAGAATATACTGTAAAGATTTATTTTCCTAAAACCCAAATCCCTCATCGACATGCATCATCTTAAAATCCCCATTCGCATGATAACCCTTTGTCCAATACAAACCATTCCACTTCGTCTTCACAACTACAAAATAGGGCTAAGACTATTCAACAACATGATCAAGATGATTCTCAAGTGAGAGTATTTGACACTAGAAGGCTTGAAATAAATTATGATAGGATAGGGAATCATTAAATTCAAAATGAATAGGAGGGATCCTTTGCAAGAAAAGAAATCCTTGTTCATTGATATAGGAAATTATGCTTTGATAGAATCTCTGGGTATCCAAATTCTATTCTTGATAATGCAAGAAAACATTTACCTAAGTTCACTAGTAACAATGCATTTAGTGGTGAAGATCATCTAATAGCTTTTTAGAGTTTTATTGAAGATTTTGAGCTTTGGGATGATGATGTTACAATAAATTATTTCATACAATCATTGACTGAAGATGCTAGAGATGGTATAGAAGCTTGCTTGATGCAAGCATTGATTCAAAAGATTCTTTCTACAAAGTTTTTAGAGAGCAATATGGAGACAAGACTAGTCCTAAATTTATGCTAAATGACTTCAAAAATATCACAAAAGGAAAGAATGAAATGGTGATTGAATTTAATGCAAGGTTTTAGAAGGCCATGAATAGAATTATAGATTATTTAAGGCCAAATGAGAGTGCATGCTTACTAGTATACTATAATGGATTTGATTCAAAGATGTGTTACTTAGATACAAAGATCCACATAATTTGAGAGATGCTCATAAAATGGTAGTCTACATAGAGAACAACAAAAGAACATCCATTAAGGTAGGGAGAAGAGATGGCCCTAAAAATTTGAAGAATCCTAAAACTCAAAATGAAAGAGCTAGTAAAGTTATAGCTCTAGATGAAAAATTAGATCAGATTGTTAGTTTATTGCAAAAGGTGACAAATAATGAGAAACCTTAGTCCAAAGAAATGATAAACCACCTAGGTTGCAATATTATCCCTATCACACTAATTGGCACAATGAAAATCTAATTCACAACAATCAGAAAAATTCTCAATCTCAAGGAACACCTGATCCATTGCAAAAGAATTCTACAAATGTCACTGAAGATTTACCATGGTCCATAGTATGTCAATTACCTCATTCATCATAGTAATGTACTATTTCAAGATCTATATAGGAGTCACAAGATGATCAAGAAGGTTTTGATCCACCTCATGATCTAGATGAAATAATGAATGTGCTCATGAACAAATCAAACTTTTCCTACAATGATTATTCCTCTGATGATGAGCCTTGTGGAGGTGATTTGGATGTGTAAATGGAGAAAGTGAGTGTATACCATAAACAATTATTCTCAAATGAAGAGAGAGAAAATGATTGCAACATTTACAATCTTGATTCATATGACATTTTTCTGAGAAGATAATCAGATGAAATCCAAAATATGATAATTGCATTGGCTCTTGAAGTAAGGAATACTTATCACCTGAGAAACAAACTTGTGAATGGTGATTAGGGTAAGCCTAAAAGAATGTTCATTAAAGAAAATAAAGTATATGACAAAGATACCAAGCCAAAAATGATGAAAGAAGATGCAAAATCCAAAGAAAGTAAAGGATCTTGAATTTGGGCTAAAAAGGTTGAAAATGTCAAGATAGATGGAGTAATTATTTTCTTGGCTGTAAATGCTAAAGATCAAAAGCATAGTGTTGAAAAGGGTGAAAAAAAAATGACAAGATAATGGACAAGGAAATAATACCTCATGAATTACCAAAGTATGCTACTGTGGACATGTTTCAAATGTTGTCTCAGGTTAAGGTTATAGTCACATTGTTGGAGATGATGAGGATTGATGAACATAAAAACAAGGAAGTTGCCCTCATTAATGGTGTAGCTATGGTTGGTAATGATAAGATGGTGATTGATCCACCAAAAATGAGCAAAATTCAAGTAGAGATTGATAAAGTGGAAGGAGTAACTAGTGAAAACTCTCAAGTATACTTGGGAACTACAATTAATACATGCACAAGTCAGGTCAACCCATTTCTTTTTTAATTATTGATGGGAAGTTACTCAAGAACTGCATGTTTGATTCAAGAGCTTCTTTTAATGTTATTCCAATGAAAATTATGAAGGAAATTGGTCTAAAAATTGATAGCACTTATGGAAAGTTTTGTGCTATGGATTCAAGAGTACCTATCATAGGAGTAATTAATAGAGTCCCATACAAGCTTGCAACATTCACTGAGAAGGAATTATACATGAGTGTCACAATAATTGACATCTCACCAAACTATGGAATGCTGCTGTTAGGAAAATGGGGTGTAGCGATGGGTGGGAGCATGCAATGTGATATATCACATCCTATTCTTTTCATTGATGAAAAAGATGTTAAGATTGCTAGAGAATCAAGAGCTCCCCATATAATTGAGCCACTGGAGGAACTAGAGAGAATTCATTTTGTGGATATTAGTTTGGATACTTTTAGAGTTGAAGAATTGGAAGAGGAAGCAAAATTTGGGCTTGCACCTATTGATAAAGAAGTCACAAATGTGTCATAAGGAGATGCTCTCTGGACCATGTATTTTGATGGAGCTTGTTTTAAGGAGGGCTCTAGTGCAAGAGTTATCCTGATCTCCCTACAAGGTAAGAAATTTAAATAATCTTTCTTGTTGAAATTTGATTGCACAAACAATGTAGCAGAATATGAAGCTTTGCTACTTATTTTAAGGTTAGATTCAAAGAATGGCATTACAATTCTAAAAGTATTGGGCGATTCTAAATTATTTATATCCCAAGTTAGGTCCAGGTTTATTTCAAAAAATAAAAGACTTAAGTAGTTTAGGAATGCAGTTTGGGATACCATTGAAGCTTTGTATTTAACATTGATTGGCTAGAGAGAGGAAGGAATGTGATGGCAGATCTGTTAGAAAACATTGCTATCAAATTGGATGATATCACTATTGCTAGTATTTCAAAAGTAGAGGTGCAAACTCAGCCTACAGTGCCTAAAAATATTTGCAATTTGCAAGTATTTGATGATGATAAAGATATTTCAAAATTCTTGCAATGCATTGATCCGTATGATAGTCAAGAAATAGACTTCCGGCATTAGTGGTGGAGGTTGATGGTTAAGAAACACTGTTTGGAAATGAAGTTATCCAATTGAAAATAAACAAGATTCACAAAGTGTTGATTGCATTGGAAAGGGTTTTTGATGGCCCTAACAAGACAAATGCTAAGTAGACATCTACTCATAAGGAATATTTGGAAGAGATTAATCTTAGAACTAAGAACACTCTTAAGAAGGTATATATAGGGAATAAAATGAAACCACATATCAGAACCATGTTGATTGCTCTACTAAGAAAATATAGATATGTATTTTCTTAGTCACATGATGACCTAAAAGTTGATAGGGAGGATCTTTTTAGCATGAGAAACCTTTGAAACCAGATGCTAAACCTTTTAGGAAAAAGCAGAGACCAATAAATCCAACATTGCAGCCTAAAATGCAAGAACTCGTGAAATTAAGGGATGTTAGTATTATCAAGCCTATAAGAAATTCTTCATGGGTTTCTAATTTGGTTCTAGTTAGGAAGAAGAATGGTGACCTAAGACTCTACGTGGATTTTAGGAATTTGAATGTATCATCCTTGAAAGATAATTACCCATTCCCTAATGTGGAGGCTATGTTGGATAAGGTGAAATGGTGTGAGTTATTATCCATTATGGATGTCTTCTCAGTTACAACCGAGTTATGGTAAGAGAATCTAAACAATATAAGACTGCACTCACTACACCATGGGGAACCTATTTGTACATAAGAATTCCGTTTGGTTGAATCAATGTTGGTGCTACATTTTAGAGAGCCATGTATGTGGTATTTGTTGATTTCATTGATTTATTCCTGGCCATATACCAAGATGACCTGACTACACAGAAAAAAATAAAAGGATCATTGTATGTATTTGGAAAAGATATTTATTAGAGCATCGGAATATGGAATTTCCTTGAATCCTAAGAAATGCATTTTTGGGGTTAAGGAAGGTAAGATTTTAGGGCACATTGTCTCTAAAGATGGGGTAAGGATTGATCTTGAGCATATGGAAACAATAAATAAAATTCCATAGCCTAAAAATGTAAAGAAAATTCAATCCTTCTTTTGGAAAATCAATTTGTGTGAGAAAATTTATCACCAACTATGATGTGATTGTCATAACTATCTCCAAAATGTTGAAGAAGGGAAAAAATATAGCATGAGAAGAAGAGCCCACTAGGTCCTTTCAAGATATAAAGCATGCCATCAAGGAGGATTCTATGCTCAAGTCTCTAGATTACTCAAATCCATTTCAATTATTTACTTTTTCTTTGTTTCATACTGTGGAAAGAGTAATACTACATAAAAAAAATGAACACTATGAGTAGCCTATTTCTTTCTTCAACAAGTCTTTGTAAGCTACTGAGCTTAAGTATGAAATGAAAGAAAAGAAATCCTATACATTAGTTAAGGCTCTAAAAAATTTTAGAACATATCTAATAGGAGAAACTATGGTGGCATAAGATCCAAGTGTTGCAGTCAAGGATATTTTAACCCAAAAAGAAACCATAGACCGAAGATGTATATGGATCAACAGGATCCAAGAGTTTAATATTGATCTTCAGATTACAAAATTGGTAAGAGGTCAAGGTTTGGCTAAGTTGATGGCTGGAAACAACTTAGAAGTGCTTAAACCAAATAAATCAAGTAGAACATGTAAATGTTGCACCTATGTGTGGTGTAGGAGAATCATGGAATAATTGCAAACTATATGCAATGTCCTGAAGCCATGCCTAATAATGAGAAAGGAATATTAAAGCTATAGATGATTGAATATATCATTATTGAAAATGAAATCTGGTGGAGAAGTCGAGAGGGTGTATTGCTTAGGTGTGTGGATGGGGATCAGGCAGAAGAACTTTGAAATGAAATGCATAATGGAGTATGTGGGGGCCATTACATGGTGAAGAACATTGCTCATAAAATAATAAGAGAATGATTTTGGTGGGTAACTATGCTTAAGGATGCTCATAATATTTTCAAGAAGTGTGATGCATGCCAGAGATTTACTGGCAAGTTGAAGTTCTCAAGTAATTACTTAGACCAATTTCAGTTCAGGATCCCTTTTGACAATGGGGCATTGACTTTATTAGGGGAATTCTAGAGAAGTATAGTGGGGGGAACTCTTGGATACTTGTTGCAATATACTATTTTACATAGTGGGTGGAAGAAATCCCCACAAGGAAGGAAACAATGAAAGTAGTGAGTGAATTTTTGATGAGCAACATATTGAGCAGATTTGGAGTCCCATAAAAGATTATTTCTAACAATGCCATGTGTTTCAGATCAAAGGAATTCACTAATTTTTTCAATAAGCATGGAGTACACATCTCTCACTCATCCCCTTATCATCCCCAAGGAAATGCACAAGAAAAATACAACAATAAGATTTTGATGAAGATCATCAAATGAGTGATTAAGAAGAATAAAAAGGAATGGGATTCAAAGTTGCATCTTGCATTATGGGCTGATAGGACTAGTATTAAGAAGGTCATTGGACAATCCCAACTCAACCTTGTGTATGGCATAGAAGCAAGGATACCCAACAACAACTTGTTGAAAATGTACAAGTTTTTTTAGTAATATGTCACAAACATCTATGATGAGATGCAACACAGAATGAAAGAGTTAACTGAGCTTGATGAAACTAGAAGAGAATCTCATAAAATAAATGTAAAGCTACAACTTAAAGTTTTGAATTTATATGATAAGAAAGCCACTTAAAGGAAGTTTGAAGTGGGAAGCATGGTCCTGATGTGGAATGCAAGGTCAAAAGATAAAGGAAAACATGGAAAATTTGATCCTATGTGGTTGGGCCCATATCCGATCTCAAATACACATGGAGAAGATTCATACTTCTTACAATCATTGAAAGGTGAAATTCTTGAGTTGCCAGTACATGGACAACTCTTGAAGCCCTATTTCTCTTGAAATAGGTAGTTTTCCATGTACACTATATAGTTCTTTAATTATTGTATATAGGTTTGGTGTGTTTTCTTCTGGTTGTGTCTACTTGCCCTATCCTAGTAAGCTCCTTGGTTTTTTGTTTGTTTGTGTTTGTCTACTTCAACCATGAGATCTGAAAGGAGTATGCATCCCTAAGGTGGAGCCACTGGTGGAGCCTCTAAATTTTTTTTAAAATGTGTTGGTTCCTTACCTTGTTACTATCCATTACGTCTGTTTGTTAGGGTTGGGTTTAGGGTTGTGTTTACGGCTTCAATTCAAAATCCCTCAGTTCAAATTTCATAGTATTTTCCCCTCAGAATTCTATTCCTTCATTGAAAATCTATACCTAATTGGACATCATTTAGTCACTACTTAAGCCATCATAGGAATGTTGTCATTGACCCCTTGGTCTAGGTTTATCGTTCATCACATGTTATACCATCGCCTTAATATTTTCTAAGTCAGGCATAATAATTCCCATTTAATTGACTTAAGTATTAAGTCCTTAACCACAAGGGTCTTGGTCCAGCCAACCTAGTTAGGCCCCCCTTTTTGAGACTAAATTATCTGCATGTGTGTATTTGTTGATAGTCAGATCTGAGGATTTAATATCAACTATTCCTTGCTACCTCACATGAATAAAATATTATTTTCTAAAAAGAGGCAAGGTTAGTTGGTTGAGGACATGTGTACTATCATAGGCATGGGTCTCAATGTCCACTTACATATCCAACACCATAATCTTTGAACCAATGACTGAGATGCATTGTTAATATTTAATATGAATCATTTTGTTGACAACGATGTCACTCGTAGCAACAATGCAGATAAAATCCTCATAGGAAAACCATGAAGAACCTATCTTTACTTAAAAGACTAAACCAAGGAAACCTAAGGTGTCTCTGTAATAGGAAAAAGGTTGACTTAGATTATTCCCAAGGCTGCAGTAGTCAGGTCTTGACCATACTAGGTTCGCTTCAAGGTATGAGGTGATATTGCTATTAATCTCAAGGGGTCTACATTTATCTCCAATTTCATTAAGAATTATTAGCATTAAATAAAATATTTTTAGCTCAAACCTAAAATAATCTCATGAAATCAGCACATTTACAATAATATTTCATGAACATCAAAAATTTCTGCTATCACTTAAGTAGATTTAGCTTTAAGCATTCAACAATTTCATTGAAATGCAATATTTTCAATAAATTTTCATTCATTAATCTATATTTTTGGAACATTTCATGAAATTTAAACATCTAATCTAAACTAAAGCATCAAAATACTAAAAAGTTAAATTTCTCTTGGTTATTCTCCATGCATGCCCCAATATTTAGTCAAATCAAATAAAACCACTTTATACTTCACCAGATTGCTTCGTAGCTAGGCATAAAATGATACAAGTGTTTAAAGAAGGGGGTTTAGTTTTGACACCTAGGTTCTATATGCACCCTTAAACAATGCAACACATAGTCTTGTTTGACTTTACTAACAAACTAGCTACAAAAATACATGAGATAGGTAGCTATCAAATTGGCTTGGATATTGATTAAGTTATATGTGAATACAAGTTTTTAGACTAGAATGATTCAAAAAATAGGAAAAAAGAACAAAACTTAGAGAAGTTTTAGCTCTTTCGACATCCATAAATTCTAAGCTTAACTTAAAAAGAAGTATTCCTTGGCATTTTATAGAAGTAAGACATAGGTAGGATAAGACAAATACATGAGAGGAAATCCAAGGGATGATTTACTTCAAGACACGTGGAATGTGGTAACTGGAAAGAGAATTGCAAAAAAATTCAACGAAGGTCAACCTCCATTTACACCTTGAAGTCCTTCAGGTTTTTCATCTTTTTATTATTGCTAGGATAATAACTTGAATTGAGATAGTATGTAGGAATGTTCCCACATATTCTAAATGATTTCTTTATCATCATGTTCCTACACTTTGGTTCTCCCTCGAGCTTTCTACTCTCAGGAATGAGCTTCCTCAGATCTTGGAACTTTTTTTCGCCATATGTTAAATACCAGGATCTCTAGTATTCTGATGGATTTAAGCTCCTCTACATATAACCTCCCAGAATATGCAACTCCACCTAGATATGATTCTATCTATGATTCAAATTTACTTGATTGTCCATACCCAAAATTTTCATCGCAATCTGCTTCTCCTACAATCACAAATTCCACCTATTAAATCCATTTAAATTTTTTTACAAAAATCTCATGTAAATAAAACTATCATTAGATTTAACTAGATTCTAACATAAAAATAGTAAAATTCCTCCAGAAATATCCATGTGTGCTCTGATTAATCCTAGTTTTAGAATTCATTGAGAATAAATTAGTTCATTAACATTAAACTACATAATTTGGTAATCCTCTAAAGCCAACCAGGGATAGAGCCTTACTACCAGTCAAGAGTCCATAGGATCGACAAGGTTATCTCTGTAATTCCCCCAAACATAGCTTTGCTGCTAGCCAAGTATCCATAGCCTCGATAGACATATTTAGTTAGCCTAAAGAGTTGATATATATATATATATATTGTTTTGTTTATCTCTTTTGATATTTCATTGATAGCTCATTTCAACTTGCAAGCAATGAAGCTCGCTATTAGGTTGGGTATTACAATGGTAGCGAAGGTTACCTTTTTATTTTTCATTCAATGCAAATTGCTTCATCGTTTCACTACTTCTAGAAAACTCATTTAATAATTCCCTATTGGTGTGTATTCCCAACTAAAATTTACCACTTTTATGCCAAATACTAGCTAATTGCAACTAGCTATATGTTAGAAGATATGCATAAATAAAAATTTAGCAACAAATAACTTAATCACCAAATTTATGTCTAAATTTAGAACCATTAGTTACCACCTTTCCAATCAAATTTTATGGCAACTACTAAATATTTAGCTAGCAATTATGATTTGATGGTGCTACACCACATTAATGGATAAAAAATATCATGATGACACTTAAACATGACCATGCTATTATGCATTAAATTCACATGCCTCAATGCGCACATATCATTTGTTTCAAATTTCCTAGATGATGGCGTGTGCTACCTTATTGGCTTCATTTTCCTTTCAACTTTCGACACATGAGAACCTTCATGATTAATATGACTTAATAAAAACATAATGAAATGAGCAAAATTAATTTCAAAATCTTTAACTTGTTTGATTCGTAATCTTCGTAATAGCCAAAATTGAAGCAAATTGTCACCAATTATGTGTAAAAATTAATTTGATTTAACATTCTGCTCTGAAATACTCATACAATTTCCACCTTGCTTACAATTTCCAAGACTTCAATTCAAGAAACTATATACAAAAAATTCTTCATGGTTTTTTATAAATTCAACAATTTTCTCTAATTCTTCAAATTTTTGCTTTTCCTTCTTTTTTTTTAATTTTTAATTTTATGTTTTACTAGTGCTTGCTTGCTTCTAGGTCATGGATACTCCAATTTTCTTGACCTTCTTACACCAACATAATGTTTTCATGGGTCGTATCACAAGTCAAAGACTGGAAAAGGTTTTCTTCATTTAGACTACCAGTTTCAATGTACCAAACTTGTGCTTATTCCTTGAGGAACAAAATGTGGAGTCTGTTGTGTGGTCTCACAACATGCCTCATTTTTCTCCTTGGAAATATGTGGACCCATTTTTTTCCTTTCGTTTCCTTGATTTTGCTTGCTTTGGTTTTGTTTTGGAAGTTTGTAAAATTGCAATTTTCATTTTCAATTTGCTTGGTCTTTACTTTAGTCCTTGTTCTCTCCGTGATTTAGTGTACCAGTCTTTTTACAAAGTTTTATCAATTTACTAGAAACCAAAATCTTAAAGTTCTTGTGGTTGCATCAAGGATATTGTATCTTTGATTGAGTCATCACCCAAAGGTTCTCAATCTCGGTGATCACATTTTCCTTGTATTAGAGTCTGATAGTTACTTTTCATTTTCCTTACCTGGAGGTCAAAAGCTGGAGGTTTGGTTACATAATTTTTTGAATCACTTTTGATATTGTTTGAACCTGGTTCCTAGTTCCTCCCTTTGGTCTCGGTTTTCTTTAAAGCTTGGAGGTAAGTGTCCTGGGTTTAATATTTCCAAGGGTCAGTACCAAATTTTCTTAATCTCTATTATCACAAATTATCATGTATCTTAAAATCTTTTTCCTCGCAAAAATAAAAGTGACACAAGAGTTCCATGTAATATTTTTGCATTGTCTTTTCCTCTAGTTGTGCACCCACACAAAAACCTATTTGTTCATGATTTGAACAATAATTCACCATGATTACACCTTTATTCAAGAAATTAATGCATTGTAATAGGTAATTAATGAAGGTGGTGAACAAATCATGTACTTGGAACTACCTTGAGCATGCAGTTTCTTTCATAGCACTCTACTTCATGTCATACTAAAAATTTCCAAAGCACATTAAACGAATGAAACTAATACTATGGAGTGCAAGGAAAGGTAAATTTTGAGAGACTAATAACACAACTATCAAGGGTTTCAAGGTTTCACTTTGAAAATATTTTCGTCATCAACAAAACTAGGTATGCCTAGAATAACCAAAATTCTATCAATCATTTTTATGCATCAAAATATTGAGAAGATGGTATTTCCCTTTTGAAAACTGAAATATTGATTATTTAGACTTGAATTTAACTGAAAGGTGAATTGAAATTTTTATAAATTATTTAAAAATTGGTTAAATTTAACCTTAACTTGTACACAAAGCACATATTTCAAAATGTAGAACATGGCAATAAAAATGAGCACTTCTAAAGCAAAAATAGAAGATGAATTTAGATACTGCAATTTACAAGCTATAACAATTGGTGGGATAGCTACTGATACTCGTATGGGATGCTAGTTCAATTTCAAATTTCTTACATAGGAATGACAATAAAATGCTTCTTAGTGCACAAGGAATGTTATAGCAATTTGGTAACAAAGGAATTATATATACATTTGGGCTTCCTACATTTACTCAGATGTATCATATTGATATAAAGGATAAACCCAAAACCTAATTGATTTCCAAATAATGCAATAGAGAAATAATGAACACAAAATGGTGCCATGAGATGATTACAAAATAGAAAAAACAAATTCTAAGGTCTATGTTCAACTTAGATGTTCAGGTTATCATAACAATGCTAAGCAGGATAGCTTGATTACAAGATGCTACTAAATTTGAATCATGGATTTTTATAATCATATCTAAATTTATGGAAAAACTTGTGCCCATTCATTGGGGAATATTTATCAGTGATAGTCTATATGATCATATAAGGGCATTCCCCAAGTCCAGATGGTTTTATATGTCATCATATGTGATTTATTCCTACCACCTAAGGGAAAATACACAAGGGTTGAAAAGGATTGGTACTCTAGGAAGAGAGGTAGGAAATAGTTTAATATATTCCCATTTATCCCAAATTACTATCCATGGTGAAACATAGATTTTAGGGACCCTATGAACTTCTCTTACTCACTAAGGGTTTTTCACCTAAAAGGAGAGACATAGGGCCAAAAATGCTTATAATCCACTCAAATTAGGATGCGTGTGATATTATTATGGCTAAATGTAATGAAATAAGTGCAAATAATTGATAATATTGATATATTAAACATGAAAAACCTAAGAAATAAGTCTTCTTTGAAAACACATTGTCTATTGCAACAATGAATTAGCAATGAATGCAAAACTTAACAGAAATGAATGAAGCTAAAAGTGTGCACTTGAGCCATGGATGAGGAATGGAAATGAATTCTGAAATGCTATTGATTTTGAAATTTAGGCTTGGTGGGACTCATTCACCATTCTGGGTGAATCAGTCCCAGTTCTGCCAAACTATACTAGAGCCCGTGTCTAACAAAAGGGTACTAAAAAATGTAAAAATCCAAAAATTGACCTTGGTTTGGGACTCATTTTCCACCCATGGTGAATGAGTCCACTTTTGAAGTTTTGGATTTTCAAAAGTGGATTCTAAGGCTTCAGATCTGCACTTTGATGCCCTACAGGTGTCTAGTTTTGAAACTCCGATTTACGGGTCTAAAAATGGATTTTTGTTGATATTTTGACTTGAATGATGAAGTTGTGACTTGAATGACTTTAAAAATTGATCTCCAATGATTTCAAAGCTTCCAAGAGTCCTAAATGTGCAAACAAACAAGATAAAGGAGAGATATGTTGAATGTTAGGGCATGGGGGGTTTCCTTAGTCAAACCCCTTTCAAGTCATTAAATAAAATGATGAAATAATGGAATGAATCATGTAAAATGGAATAGATTAACTTGAAATGATGATAGATCTTGAAATTATACAAAAAAAATGTAGTATCTTCCCTTGAATGTCTTAGGAAGCAATCTTAATGAAGAAACCCTAGCTTGCTTGACTTGAATGAGAAAATAGATGATGAGTTAATGATGAGATATGTCTAAATGAGATATGAGATGTAAAAATGAGGGTAAAAATATTTATTTATAGACAATTCTACCTTAGTACCCGATTATACCTCATCACAGGGCCACATCAAGAAAAATTGAACTTAAAACCTAATTTTTCCCACTCAAACCCCGAAAATGACTTAAAATGGGACTCATTCGCCACTAATGCTGAATGGGTCCTACCTAGATGGGACTAATTCGCCACTAGTGATGAATGGGTCCCACAGGGGTCATTTTTGCTAGTTGGAATGTCGAGAAATAATAAAATTAGGCTTATATGACGACTATATTGGTTATTTGATCAGATTATGCCTCAGGATGCACAATATGGGTCATTAGGGACCTATTAATGATTATGTGAATGTCAAACAGGGCTTGGGACACATAATTCAATGTGAAAGTGTAATTAAATACACTTTACGAGGTCCATATAGCCTAGAAAGGCACAAGAACCAATGTGAACATGCAAGACACATTACAACACTTGGTTAAAGTTAAATTTACTTTACAAGCCTTCTAAATTAATGCGATGATGTAATTAAGCATGTTTTATAATGTTGAATTAATGTGAAATAGGTTCATTAGGTCTAGAAAAGCGTGAAAGTCCTTTACAAGACTCTACACCACCTTTACAAGGCATCATTAAAAACATTTTATTTAGTTTGGAAGGGTCCAAGGCCTAGTGTGGATACATGAAATACCTCACAACACTTGGATCAAGGCCTCATTAAGTCCATTTATCATGAATTAATCCCATGTTAAGAAAAGGGTCCTTTTTTCTATCGCACATTTAGCCCCCACTTTAGTGAGAGGATGAACCTATTTCACACTCACACTAAAGTAGCCATTCAAGAGAGATCCACATGTAGGTCAAGCCACCAAGATACAAAATCATGTGGAGGCAAGATAAAAAGAAAAGCAAGGGTATGTGGAGGATCATGATGGGCCAAAAAGTGGTGATATGATGGGTATTTGTAGGGTATGTGGTTGACTTTTTTTTTACCCAATATTGAGGAAATGAAAAGGGTTTCTAAACGAGATTCTCAGCTTTCCACCAATATAAATTATGTTTTACTTTGAATTTACTAAATAATTATTATTCATTTTCTATTTGAATTATGACTAAAGTCTTGATTGATAGGCTAATTGAAAAAAATCTATAGCTTTCAAACAGTATCACATTTTTGGAATCCAAAACATGCATCACATTCTATACTTCGCATACTATAGGAATAAAAAAAGAAAAAATGAATTTCATGAAGTTTTGACTATGTTAAGGTGGTTAGACATACGAGTTTTTATATTTTTTAAAAGTTGTAATAAAAAATTCATAATTGATTATTTACTTGGAAAAAAATTACAAAAAATATGCATCACATCTGGACATGAGTCCTCTAATTATGTATAAAATATTATAAAAAAATATTATCATTTTATTGTTGTTAGGGTGGTCAGACAAATGCCTACTTCTTATTTTTTTCCTGAAATTTAAGTACTACTGTATTGAAATTTAGAAACTACATTCAATTTTCTACAAAATCTATTCTTACATATTTTTTAAATAATATAGATTACTTATTCAAATTTTTACATCAAGTTTCCTAACTCTGATTTTTTTGAATTTTTTGCCACTTAAGGGCCTATTTTTTCCATGATGATCCTACACATACCTACAAGGTGGAAAATATGTACTCAGTTTGGGCCGACATAACTACTTGGTTGTCCACTATGTGAGAAAGGCCAATGGTATACTCCCTCTAAGGCCACATAACTAGTTGTCCACAGGTTGAGAAATCCCAAAAGGTAAGATACATACGCTAGTTGATATGCACTCGCACACACAAAGGTGGATATGGGGAAAATTCATGTTGCTAGGTGACCTTCCTGCTCAACCATGTTAAAGTTATATCTATTGATAACTTTAACAAGGAACCAAAAAATAAAATTATGGTTCAAGCTCTATGATGTGAGCAAAACTTCGTATGCAAGACACTCAAAGACATTGTTAATGAAGAATAGTATAAATATTGTTCAAAAGGATTTTATTTAATTCGTGCAATGTCACATCTTAGGGAACATCATGCTTAATGTCTCCAAGAGAGGATGTGCAAAAATAAGTATCACACTTTTGGAGGAAATCAAACCCATTGACTCCATGAAGAAAAGAATGACTTGTAAGAAGAAAGAAATCACACAGTGAAATGTGAGTGGTGATGTATGCCCCCACTTTAAAGCAGTTGCAAGCACCCGTATTGTGAGAAATTGTTTTAACGTAGAAGAAGAGGATATGAGAGTTTACTTGGAATGCCCTATACCAAGTCATATGTTTTCAATAAGCTGCGTCATAAAAAAAAGAGAAGTATGTCATATGTGAGCCAACTTAAGGCATGTCGTCCACATCCCAAGCTTGCTCTTATGTATTCATGAAAAGTAAATGACTGGCCAAAAGGAGGCAACCATAAGGGACATATGAGGAAAAGGATATCAAACCCCTTTCCCTCACTTAGTGCAGGACAAAGGTGAGCCATAACAATTAATGACATGTATGCTAGAGTGAAAACCAAGAGAAATTTGAGGCATTAGATGCCCCCCACATAGGGAAGCATACCAAACTCCTTAAAATGTATTTTACGACTCTAGGCATTACATTCATTAGTGAAGTGACCATGAACTCTATGATACTAACAAAATGAATTTGTATCTATGGAAAATTGGATGGGGTTAGCTTATCAGATAATAAACATCAAAAATCCAAAGAAGCTATCAAGAACAATGGAAAATCAAGACAAAGAATGATTATACCTTCCTTTCCTTCCATGCTTCACCTTCATAGCACCTTCTAGTTTGCAGCAAGTCAATGAGGCCCTCAGATTTCGAATTGAGCAACCTATAATAATGTCTAATCCCTATGCAAATGTTTAAGGATTTGATAGAATAATGCCTATGTCTATGACAATATGCTAAATGAAAATAATGACCAATGCTAAAATGAATATAATGCCTAAATTCAAAAATGAAGTTGTTTGATCCCGAAATTATGAGCAAAATTGTCTCTTATAGAAAACACAATTTTGAGTGGATGGATGAGATTAAATTCTAAGAAAGACCTAGAATGAGAGGTCCAGATTAAACCTGAGAATCCCTAATCAGGGTTAGGGAAAAATCCTTAGTCAAATGGTCAGAATAATGTCTCAGATAATCAGATCGATAGTGGAGAATAAATGAGACAAATTAATTAGAAAATAAAGATTTTCGAAAATCAAGAAGATAAAGATTGTCTGATTTGCGAGATTCAAAAAATCAAGAAGATAAGATTTGAACTGAAGATCAGATTTGGAAAATCAAGAATTTACCCGATTACTTGATTTTTGGAAGATTAGTTACTAATTTGAATTAAATTAATTCAAATTATGGATTTTATGAGACAAATAAATAATATTTTTTAGATTATTTACCAAAATAGACCGACAATTAAGATTGTGATGACATTTTAAATAATTGATTTATTTAAAATGAGAGGAATATTAAATTGGCAATTAAATAATTAAATTTAATTATTTAATTTAGAAGATAAGATTAATTAATTAAATAAATTAATCAATTTATTTAAGTAAGATAGTTAGTGACATATTAAATAAATAAATGAAACTTATTTATTTAATAATGTGAAGAATTAATGAATAAGGATAATTAAACAAATTTAGAAATTTATTTAATTAAGGGAAGACTTGAGATAGTTAATGATGCATTTAATAAACAAATTTATTTATTTATTTAATAATCATGAAGAATCAAAGCACGTGAATTAATTAAATAATTATGAATTATTTAATCAATAGTCAAATGTGGACCAAGGACATAATTAAATGTATTAATTATGCTAGGATGAAAGTGGTAAAAATGAAGCTTGCAGGCCTAGGTCATTTTTAGGTCTCTACATTTTGCCCCTCTTTGTCATAATGTAGCATGTCACATTGTGACAAAGAAAATAAGTCAAAAATATGCCCCAGTGCAAAATAAGATGAGGAAGAATGATGAGGAGGGTTGTAGTATGCCCCCTCGAGAGGACAGATAGGTTCCAAGAACATGGGTGTGCTCTTGAAGTTGATTAGAAGACTAGAATATGAAGAGACAAAGAAATTTTAGTGCAAAAGACATGAATGCAATGCTTATATGAGATGGGTGAGAGAAGATGACAAGACTAAAGAAGATGCATGTTAGTTCCTAGACCAAATCCTTCAAACCTTACCATAGGACTTTTAATATTTATTGCTCTTAATCATCATTCAACAGATTGTTGTAATGGCCAAGAAACACCATGATATGACATAGATCAAGGTGTGCAAGGTCGTACCATCACGTAAGACAAACAGTCATAGACAAGGATGATCATGACTCACACTAAGAGCATGATTGCCCCAGTCTTTTTGTCATAATCAACCACATGCAGAAAAAGACAAGGACAAATCATGAAACATCGTTGCTTCTCTAAATCCTGTTTCTAGGACATCCTTGAGAAACTAGCAACATGACTACTTGAAAAAGACAAAACAAGCCAATCATCATGATACGTCACTGCTTCTCTAAATCCTGTAGTTGGGACATCATTGAGAAACTAGTAGCATGATGAAAAATCAAACCAACCATCATAATACATCGTTGCTTCTCTAAATCCTATTGTCAGGACAATGCGGAGAAACTAGTAACATGACAGTCCCAAAAAAGACAAAGTAAGACAATCATCATGAGATGTCATTGCTTTTCTAAATCCCATTGTTAGGACCTCACTAAAATACTAGTAACATGATGAAAAATCCAAAGACAAGATAAGACAATCATGATACGTCGTTGTTTTTCTAAATCCCGTTGTCAGGATATCGCTGAAAAACTAGTAACATGAGTGTCAAAAGACAAGACAACCGTCATGATACTTCGCTGCTTCTATAAATCCTGTTGTCGGGATCTCGCTAAAAAACTGGTAACATGAGTGTCAAAAGATAAGACACATGCCATGATACATCACTGCTTCTCTAAATCCCGATGTTAGGATCTTGCTGAAAAGCTAGTAACATGAGTGTCAAAAGACAAGACAAATGTCCTGATACATCGCTGCTTATCTAAATCCTAGTGTTAGGATCTCGCTGAAAAGCTAGCAACATGATAAAAAGCCAAAAATAAATGCCATGTATTTGCCAAGTGTGTCTGGATGTCAATTTTTAATGATGTCAAGATGATGAATGCTGAAGGTTGCCATATTCAGGAAGGACACATCCTGAATAATGTCGATGTCTAGGAAGGACACATCCTAAAACACCAATGTCAGAGTTTTGTTCTTTAGAAGGACACATCTAAAAGAACGGTGATGCCAAGAGGAATGATCCTTAAGTGTTAGAAAGGATCCCTCAAAAATGTCAAATGATGGGGACAATGCCTATGAAGGACACATCCTAAGGCATAAATGACTGAGGTTATTCTTTAGAAGGACGCATTTGAAAGGTAACCAAGAGTTGATAGTTTGACTTGTTGCAATAATTTGACTTTTTTTGACTAAGTTCGACTTGTTTTGACTGAGTTTAACTTGTGTTGATCATATGATGATAATATACCATGGTGATATGATTGCCATGTTGAATGAATAATTGCCATACTTTGTTTTAGGAGTTTTCCTGTTTGGAGAAATGATCTATCATGACTAGTAGATTTTTGATGTGTGTGCCAGTGTAATGCCATGAACCCTAATGGACTGACCTAGTGCGGTCTCGGGGGCTCATCGATAGATGGCCTTGCCTACGTCATGTACTCAGAGACCTCGTAGTTCGACAATGACATGGACTAACTGACATGACTGACTTTGACTCCATTTTTAGGATTTTGGCATTGATTTGAATGTTTTTGTGTTTTTCTTCAGGATGTTTTATGATTTTTAGGTCTTTCTTTAGGTCAATTTATGATGTTTTTTTTCTTTGTCATTTTTCAGGACTTTTTGCGATGTTTTTTGTTTTTTTTTCAGGACTTTTTGCAATGTTTTTGGTCTTTTTTCAGGATTTTTTGTGATGTTTTTGTCTTTTTTTAGGACTTTTTGCCTTGTCTTTTTTCAAGACTTTTTGCGATGTTTTTGTCTTTTTTCAGGACTTTTTACAAATTTCCAAGATCACGTGAGACATCCACTGCAGTTTCATGATAAAAATTTTGCCCCCAGTCAGGTCCAGGACTTAGCCATTTTTAGGGAACATGGACAAGATGTTGCTGGCTTACTAGAAGGACAGTCATCAAGACTTGATGTCAATCATTTATCCACTATGATAGGTTGGGTAGACTATGGTGGCAATGTGCATCATAATGGTGATGATACCTTTCATTTTGAGCCAAGGAAAACAAAATGACAGTAGATGGCAGAGCAATGATTGACTACACATGGCGCCTGTTTGCCAGGTTTTCACCATGGTACTTGTCCAAAGCGCCTGTTTTCCAGGTTTTCACTATTGAATGAATCATTTTTCACTTTACTATTTTCTTGAATTTTTTATTTTTTTGGTGTCACCAAGATGCCTATTTGCCAGGTTTTCATCAGGGTGACAATTTTTCATAATTTTTCAATTTTTTTGTATTTTTGCAGTTTCCAACTCAGTCCTCTGATGCTATGCATAGAACCTTTGGAGATGTAAACTGCTAATGGGCTATGTCAGTTGTTCTCCATCTAGTGTGGCTAGCTGATAGGTTCCAGAACTGAAAGAAGATATGATAATGTAGGGACCCAACCAGTTTGGTTCAAATTTTCCTGGCTTTTCTCTATCAACCTGGTTCTTGGGGTTCTGCATGAGAACTAGGTCACCAATGTCAAAATTTCTGACCATAACCTTCTTATTGTAACTGTGACAAAGATGGTTCTGATATGCTTGGAGATGGTTCAGTAAATTTTTCCTTCTTTCCTCCAACATTTCCAACTCATGCAAGCGTGATTGTCAATACTCATCTTCATTAGTTAGACCTTTCAAGAACACTCGTAACGAAGGAATTTTGACCTCGATGGGTAAGATGGCCTCAGCGCCAAAGACTAGGGAAAATGGAGTGGCTCCTGTAGGCGTACGAATGCTAGTTCGGTAAGCCCACATAGCAAGGTTGAGTTGTATGTGCCAGTCATGGCCAGTGCCATTGACAGTCTTTTTGAGGATTTTGACAATGGTTTTATTGGATGCCTTAGTTTGGCCATTTCCTTGTGGGTAGTATGGAGATGAAAAATGGTGTTGAATATGAAATTGATCACATAACTCTCGAAATGTCTTGGTTTTTAAACGGACGTCCGTTGTCAGTGATGATGGATTGTGGAAGGCCATACCGGAAAATGATGTAGTTAAGGATGAACTTTGATATTTGTTTTCTAGTAATATATGTTAATGGGATGGCTTCAATCCACTTCGTAAAATACTTAGTGGTGGTGATAATGAATTTATGGCCATTGGAGGAAGTTGGATGGATCTTACCCACGAGGTCGAGTCCCCATTGTGCGAAGGGTCAAGGAGAAGTGATTGGTCGAAGATCCTGTGCTGGAGCATGAATCAAGTAGCTGTGAATCTAACATTTGCGATAAGTCTTCACATATTCAATTGCATCCTTTTCAATTGTTGGTTAATAATACCCTAGTCTCGTTATTTTCTTAGCTAGAGTAGTACCACTCGAATGAGATCCGCGTATACCATCGTGCACTTCATGTAAGGTCGTACGTGCTTTTTCAGTGTCAAGACATCTAAGGAGGGTGTCATCAAAACTACGGCGGTACAGGGTGTCACTGATGATGGCATACTTGGCAGATTTTTGGATAAAGGACTTCCTTTGGTTATTGGACAGGTTGAGTGGAAGGGTTTGGGATTTTAGGTAGTCATAAATGTCCTGATACCAGGGAGAGTTGGGACCAACAATTTCGCAAACCATTTCTGATTCTGAGATATCATACGCCAATATTAAAAGGTGTTCTACTAAGAACTCAAATTGTGACACATTTTGAGGGATGTCTAAGAGAGAACCAATAGTAGCCATTACATTAGCTTCCTCATTCTGTATCCTGGGGATTTGTTCAAAAGAAATCAATTGGAAGTGTGTTAGGAAACTATCGACCACCCTCTTGTAGGGAAGCAACTTCTCATCCTTTATTTCATAGTCATCATTCACTTGGTTGATAACAAGCTGAGAATCCCCAAATATATGCAACGTTTGAATTTTCCATTTAATTGCCATTTTAAGACATGTGACTAGTGCTTCATATTCGGCAATGTTATTTGTACAAGGGAAAGTGATTCAGAATGCCTTTGGAATTGAATCCCCTTGTGGTGTGATAAACAAGATTCCAGTGCCTGAGCCATGACTAGTATGAGACCCATCAAAATATAGCTTCCATGGTACTGTCGGTTTTGCATGAAAATGGACTCATCGGAAAAATTAGTTACTAGTGGATGAGTGACTTGAATCGGTGCATCTGCCAGTTGATCTGCTATTACCTATCCTTTTATTGCCTTACGCTCGACATATTGTATGTCATACTCACTTAGTATCATAACCCATTTTTCCAACCAGCCTGTTAATGCTGCCTGACTTAAGAGGTATTTTAGTGGATCAATCTTGGCAACCAACTATGTCTAGTGACTGACCATATAGTGTCTTAATTTATAGGATGCAAAGACAACATCAAGATAGGAACATTTGATGTGTGTATAGTTCAACTCATACCCTATTAGTGTGCGGCTGATGTAATAGATGGCTCATTCTTTTCCTTCATGATCATTTTGTGCTAGTAATGCCCCTAGTGATGAACTAGTAGTCGAGATGTATAAGATCAATGGCTTTCCATGAATTGGAGGCATGAGGACTAGTGTTGACAGTAGGTAATCTTTGATTTGCTGAAAAGCTTCTTGAAATTTGTCTATCCATACAAAGGGGATACCCTTGCGCAACAGATATTGGAATGGGTGACACTTATCTGCCAATTGGGATATGAAATGCCGAATAGATTGTAACCTGCCTTGTAGAGTTCTTAGTTCACTGATTCCTTTGGGTGGAGGCATGTCCATGATGGATTTGACCTTTGCTAGATCAACCTCTGTGCCTCTTTAGGAAACTATGTATCCCAAGAGTTTTCCTAATGTGACCCTAAAAACACACTTCTTAGGATTTAGCTGGACTTTGTACTCTTCAAGTCTCATGAAAATTATGTCAAGTACCTTCAGATGATCTTTCCTGGTTGCTGATTTTTCCAATTAGTCATCTACATAATCTTCCATTATTTTGTGCATCATGTCATGGAAGATTGTGGTCATAGCCCTTTGGTATGTGGCACCTGCATTTTTGAGACTGAATGGCATGATGTTCCAACAATATGTACCCCATGGGCAAGTAAATGTTGTTTTATGCTAATCTTCAGGAGCAATGCGAATCTAATTATAGCTGGAGAAACCATCTATGAGGGATAGCATCTCATATCCTATGGTAAGATCAACTATGATGTCAATGTTTGGCAAAGGAAAGTCATCCTTTGGGCATGCCTTATTTAGGTCTCAAAAGTTTGTACATACGCGGATCAACCCATTTGGTTTTGTCACTAGCACTAGGTTGGAAATCCATTCAGCGTAATCTATAGTCCATATGAATCTGGCATCCAGTAATTTCTTTAACTCGGCCTTAACCAATAGAGCCACTTGAGGGTACATTTTGCGCAACTTCTGCTTGACTGGTTTGGCATTAGGTAATAGTGGGAGATGGTGCAGAACTAGCTCTGGGTCCAACCCTGGCATGTCTGCATAGGACCATGCGAAGTTGATTTTTCGTTCTGCAAAGAATTTATGAAATTCTAGTTTCTCATCTTCAGTTAATGATGCAACAAAAAGAACCATCTTGGGATCTTCTGTAGTTGATATGTTATCCTCTATTGTGTCTTCAATAAGCATAGCTGATTTCTCTTGTTGCGCAGGGAGAAAGTCCAGTCCTCCATCTTTGGGTGCATTAGAGAGGTTTTCACCCACAGACATGTCCCTTTTTTTTACTATTTTATCATCAAGAGGTGCCTTTCGGTTTTCACCTAGAGACGTTTCACTTTTTGTTTTATTCTTATTTTTACTTTTGCGACTAGAGGACGGAACAGTCTCGGAAAAGTATGCTGTGTAGTCTACATCAATGGAAAATCCTGATTTGTGGTCCCCACTGGGTATGCCTTCTCATAATCCCATAAATTCAGCAATTGCTTTATCATTCTGGAATGTGTCTAGGACTGGCGGTCCTTGTTGGTCCCAATCAACTAGGTTAGGGTAAACTAAGGAAATACCATTGTCAATGTTGGTGAATTGGGGTGAGGATGCAGACAACATACAAATGTATTCAGTGATGTTGTAGATGAGATTATCATCGTCCAACTTGACATCGGACTCTATCCAGTATTCTCCTTCACTAGTGTCATATCTGTTGTCAAAATAAGGGGTGAAGGTTTTAGAGCCCTAATTGTCAATGTCGTATGATACTTCAGATGGGTTGGACCGAGGGGGCTCAGATGATGGGTGTTGGATGTCATGGGAAGTGATAATGGGACGTTGACTATTTGGTTCCTGTTCAATTTTGAATGTTTTCCAAAATTGTTGTTCAGAGGTCAGTTCCCCTGGTTCGACAAACAAATCATCAAGACAACAATCACTTAGGGATCATTCTGAGCCAAATTCCCACTCTTGGGAGTCAGTTTCAGTGAGGGTTTCCCTAGTAGTCTTGACACTACCCAAAGCATGTACTCGCTCATTTGAAAATCCAGAGGTATGTCGATCATCATTATTGGATGATCCAAACCCTAATCCAAGATATTTCAAAATTTGAAAAGTTTCTATGGGTTCCCTTTGGCTAGTTTTATTTCTTCCTAGGCCACTAGTACTATCATAGCCATTAGCCTTCATGATGTCATAACCTTTGCCATATCTTTGAACTAGTAATGGGGGTAGGGTGACAGTATCCTTGTAGATCCATCCTGTAATGTCAGTGAGGTCTTCCTTACTCATGTCTCCCCACTTGATAAAAACTGTTTTCGATGGAACTTTGAAAGTTTCCTGAGGTTCCATTCTTAAACATGGTTGACCATAGTCTTTTGGAGACCTGGGCATTATTGTTATGCTGTATGCTATGTGTAGTTTGAATTCTCCACATCCAAGGTCCTAGATTTTGGTAGTTGATTAAATTTTAGGGCTAGTGGAAGATGGTGGTATGGCAGAAGATGTAGATGGAGCGGATGTGGAAGATGGTGTGAGTGTGGATGGGCTGATGTATATGGATGACGAGGAGCCAGGTGCTTCTCGGTTAATAGGTACTCTATTTTCAGAGATTCCCCTTAAGTTTGTACAATATTGGAAAGGGTCAGGGTCCCCATATATGGTTATTTTCATGCCATCAAATGGAAACTTTAGGCACTGGTGGTACGTGGATGGAACAACTTTTAAGGCATGAATCCATGGATGGCCTAGTAAGATGTTATATGATAGTTCCAAATCTAGGACCTGGCAGATTGTGTCCACAATGACTGGTCCCACTCTGATTGGGAGAGAGATAACGCCCCATGAAGAGCATTCCTCATCATCATATGCTTTGATCACTATACTCTCCATTGGGTCTACACACGCATCAGAGAACCCTAGAGCCTTAACTAGTTTGAGGGAGCATATATTCAATCCTACTCCACCATCTACTAAAACCCGTCTAACTTTGTGCTTGTGGACAAAAGTTTCTATGTGTAATGCATCATTGTGGTTGGTTTTAGGTGATGAGTAATCTTGATCCAAGAAGGTAACGTGGTGAGGTGTAGTAAGATATCCCACCATGGTTTCAAATTGATTGACATCGATGTCCTTGGGGACCGATGACTCAAGAAAGGTTTTATCTAGGATTTCTTTGTGTGCGGGGGATATGTAGAGCAGCTCAAGTATAGAGATTTGTGGGGAGTCTTTCCTAGCTGGTCAATAAGGTTGAACTGACTTTTGGGTTTCCATTGCTTTGTGGTCGGGATAGGTTGTGACTCCTTAGCAGATGGGATAGGTTGTGACTATTTAGTAGATGGGCCCGGTATGTTGATTTTGGCTTGTCTAGCAGTAGGTGGACCAACTATGGTGACTTTTCCACTATGAGTGGTAGCATTACATTGGGGTGCTCTCCTGACGGTAATGGTATTGATATATTCATTATCAGTGTGGAAATTGTTTATAATAGGTTCACTAGAATAGTCGTACTTGACTCGGGTGAAGTTAGCTTGATTATTGTGCATCTGTGGTCCTGATGTGGAAGCATTATGAGAACCATGGTCCTATAGTGGATTCTTCTGGATAGTATGATCTGAATTGGAGGCAAATTGAGATCCACCTAATTCAATGACATGACTCTCAATGAGATCTTGTATTAGGTTTTTCAATTGTCGACAATTAGAGGTTGTATGTCCTTTTCCTTGATGGTATTCACAAAATGCATTGTCATTCCACCATGCTGGTTTGAATTGTCCTGGATCATACGGTTTTGGTTCTTGGAGTGTAATGACCCCATTCTGGATACATTTCTTGAGGATTTCCTCAATGGGTTCACCCAAAGGAGTGTATGTGCAACCTTTAGGAAATTGTCTCATTTGATGGTATTGTCCCTGATTGTTTTGACCACTTGGGTTGTTTGAAGGAATATTGGGAGGAGGTGTTAGGGTCGTTATTGGTTTGTTTTGTTGAACCCCCTTTAGGGCCAGTATAGGACCCACAATGTTTGCAACCTTGGCGTCAACAACACCATCATTTGTAACGTGTTTATTTTTAACCCAATATTTGTTCTTGTCGGTGGTTGGATTGACATTTGTGTTTTTGGAACCATATCGCAATTCTCCCTTTGCGATTTAAGGGCTTTCTCAATTTGGACCCCTTTTTCAACTAAGTCTGTGAAGTTTGTGCAACAATGTACTTGCAATGCATATTTTAGGGGCCCAAGAAGTGTTTGGACAAACATGTCAACTTTCTCCCTTTCAGGGATGTCAATGTGACATCGAATAGCAAGGCTTCTCCATTTTTCAAAAAATGGGATAAATGACTCTCTAGCATCCTCCTGCATGAGATTGCACAAGCTAGTGATGGAGGTGTCGATGTCTATGTTGTACATGTAGTTTTTGATGAATTTTCATTTAAGCTCATCCCATGTTTGGATATCCTTTTGTGTGGAAAACCATTCAAGGGCTTCACCCACCAGACTTTTAGAAAAAAGTCTCATCAAGTATGTTTGTTCATAGGCAATGTCCATACAATTGGTTGCGAATTCGCGAAAATGTTCAATGGGGTTTGTCTTGGCTCTGTATTTTGTAAAATTTGGTGACACATATCCTGGAGGAAATGGAAGCATGTATATGCTCATGTCGAATGGGTATACATTTAAGTCATATGATATTTCTGATTTTTGGTCTTAAATGTAAAGGTTTTGAATAGTTTTTTCCAAACCCATCATTTTTTTTTGTAGAGCATCCAGAACAAGGTCATTTATGTTTCTGTACATTGGATTACCTGGTACAAAATAGGTCCCTATTTGTTGTGCGTGAATATTGGTGTACTGTGGTGGTGTGGATTGTTGTGATATGTATGACGTGTGCAGATTGACGTGTTGTTGATACTGAAAGTTATGATTGGGTGCCTGTTGGTGAGTATGAATGTTAGATGAGTAGGTTGGGATGTGTCCCCCAGTCACGTCTATTGTTATTTGGGGAATGTGATGACCAGGAATGTTATGATGTGTTAATGGTGCCATGGGTTGCGTTATTTGGCCACCTTGTGCAAATTGTTGGGTTTGCACGAGAGGAATGTTTGGATTTGTACCTTGGGAGACAATGACATGTGACTGTGTTGTTGTGTTAACATTTGGTTGTTTTCCTTGGATAAAAATGCATCCCTTGCCCCCTCCCAAAGGATTTTGTGAAATACCACTGAGACGATGCATCAAAGGTGTACTCATGGTAGTAGGTGGAGCTATCAAGGGTGGATTGTTGTGACTTGATGATGCCCCCATGGCATTTACTGTCGTGGCATTTGTTGTCAGGGTATTTATGGTGTTGGGGGTGTATGGGTTGTTGGGTGTAGCATGCACTGTCATTGTGGTGTCAAAGGAAGTGTTGCTCGTAGTGTTTGGAGGTTGACCACTATGTGACATGTTATGTGCATTGTTGTTATTAGGGTCGTGAGGTGTCACATTTATCGTGTTAATGTCAAATCCTTGAGGTAATTTGGCTCCTTCACTCAAGAGTATAGCCAAGAATCTGTCTTTGTCGTAACAGACCATTGTTTTAATGAATTGAGAGGCCTCTCGATTTTCTGCTATTGCTTCTAAGTTTTCCTCAAGTATTTGACCATTTTCGTCTTTTTGCAAGGAAAGTTCAAATGTACCGTTTGATGAGGATTGCGTTGTTACTAGAGGTGGATCATTTGGATTGGAAAATGGATCGTAAAAGGTCCAATTTGGATTATCGACAGTAGACATGGGGTCTTGCCGAGAGTTTGCCATTTGTCGTTGTTGTTTTTGAAGTCTGGTTTCCACCATAAATGAGACTGCCCAAATGGGAATGACAACTAATAATGATGATAGTATGCAAGATCTAAGTTCAAAATGATGACTAGGATGACTAATGTTTTGGATTTTTGTGAATAGGATATTCAATGTGTACACCTAAAATGCAATGTAAGACAAGGGCATCTAAGCACGTCTAAGATCGAACTTTGTTTTCGATTTCAGTTACTAGAGGACTTTGTTGAAAATGACAAGGTGAAAATGTTAAAATGACTAGTGAATTTTCCTAACTAGAATTTTGAGTTGGAACATCCACAAAAGAGGACAATGACTGAAAAGGGTTTGATAACTTAGTCCAAAAGAGCCTAGTTTCGAAAACAATGATGTTGCAAGTTGTGCTGAGGTTTACCTAATCCTAAAGATGTAAAAATGTGAACCTAGGGACAACCTAATGTCAAATGTATGCAACTAAAGTAATGAAGGATGCAACCTATAGTAATGGATGCAAACTAGTGGTCAAGACTTTGAGCAATTTCAAGTTTGGTTTCTGACAAAATCTTTTAGGAAACCGTGTTTGACAGATTATTGGCAAGATGAAGACTTAAAATTTGACTTTGGATGAAGTTTTAAATAGAGACAGGAAAATGTGTCATTTGAGATGTCAGTTGCATCGTGGTTTTGTGAATGCGGCTCAAGTTTAGCAGATGCGACTCAAAAATAGACAAGTGCGACTCGGTTTATCAGATGCGACTCGATGACAGTCAGTTGTGTTTTAGTTTTGCACATGCAGCTCTGGAGTGTTCAGATGTGTTGTGACACATACAAATGCAACATTTTGAGTATCAACTATAGTTGAACAGAGCAATTGCAGTTCAGAAAATTAGTTGCGGTTCAACAAATGCGATAGAGTTTTATTTCAAATTAATTTTCTTGTCATTTTGATTGCAAGTTTGATATGTTTGGTGTTGAATGTTTTATTTGAAGCTGTGATGAAACCAGAAAGCACTTGACAAACACAATGTTTTGAAATGTAACCAAACATACATCAGATAAGCACAATCCTAGGTTAGGCCATGACAATATTCGCTAGATTCCATGTGGGTTTCCCCAACCGCATATCTATAGCATGTGAATTCAGAAGCTTGGCTGGGCATGTGCAGGATCATGGTATGCCAAACAGGCCCTTAAGTGGCAAAAAATTCAGAAAATGCATAGGCAACTTGACGAAATATTTGAATAAGTTTTCTATATTATTTCAAAAATATGTAAGAATAGAATTTGTAGAAAATTGAATGTAGTTTCTAAAATACTAGGTTTATTTAAAAAATAAATAAAATCTATTTGGTGAAAATTTGAAATTTCAATGCAAAGATACTTAAATTTCAGGGAAAAATAAGAAGTAGGTGTCCGTCTCCACCACCCTAACCATAATAAAATGATAATCTTTTTTGTAATATTTTATATATAAGTAGAGGACTTATGTCCCGATGTGATGCATATTTTTGTAATTTTTTCCAAGTAAATAATTAATTATGAATTTTTATTACAACTTTTAGAAAATATAAAAACTCGCCCTCTGTTCATTCAATCTTTAACTTGGTCAAAAATTCAAGGAAATTTAATTTTATTTTTTAATCCTATAGTATGTAAAGCATAGAATGTGACGATGTTTTGATTCAAAAAATATGATACCTTTTGAAAGTTATAGATGTTTTTCAATCACCCTATCGATCGACTTTAGTCGTAATTTAATAGAAAATGAATAGTAATTATTTATTAAATTCAAATTAAATCATAATTTATATTTTGAAAGCTGAGAATCTCCTCTAAAACCCTTTCGCCATTAATTTTGGGTGAAAAAAGTCGCCACCACATACCCTACAAATATTGCCACTTTTTGGCATACCATGATCCTGCACATACCCGGCTGCACAGGCTGCCCCTTACAGTGCACTCTCTTCTTAGGACAACCAAGCTTCCAACCCCAATGAAACTCCCATGGCAAGTTGATCACCTCTACAACAAACTACGAAAGTGTGGATGCCTTCACACCAATTGGTGCTGCGCTAGCAAATAGAAGGATTTTGGCTTTCTATACAAGAGTTTTTAGTTAGGGACCCCCATTCCAGTGGCCATACATGGGGTAAGAGATTAATCACCATTAAGGTAGCACTCTAGCCTGAAGAGGTTAAGCTCAACAGGGTTTAAGGGAGTACAACTCCGTCCATATGACACATCCGCACAAGCAACCTTAGGTTTTCCTTTAAGGTTTACATTTATATACCAATCGGGGGTACCTTAGCTTTAGCTCCATTGCTGGTTTGAGTTGCGTTGGGCTGATGAAATCCCCAGGTAGGCCTAATTTCTAGAGTTGGTAACCATTTCTCTTACACCCAAGATCACCTGAAAGTGCAAGGGGAGAGGATACTCCGATATACCAAGTCAGGGTAATAACAAATAAAGATGCGTTTGGTTTTTTCATCACGATGTTTTCAACAAGTTAGAGCATACTCACCTACCATCTTGTAAACACAATCAAGCAAAGAAGAAATGAATGTTCCTTTTATGTGCACCAAAGTTAAATGTTTGCTAATCTATGAAAAATAAGCACATTGCTTGATTTATTCTGTCTTCGACATTCGAATCTGTAGACACAAGATTAGTAGTTCCTTTATTAAATGATCTTCGAAACCCGAATAGTTATCGCCACACTCTACAAACGAAGATTAGTAACACAAAACCCTAAGCTAGCTAACATGCAGAAATGAAAAACTAGGAAATCAAAGGACCAGAAAAACCAGAAAGAAACCAACAACCAGAAAACCTTAAAATCTGAAAATCAGAATGCCAAAAATGAAAGAAAATATTTACCAGTCAAATGCAGCACGACAGAGCAGATGCATCGCTCAGGACTTCGAATGTGGCACGACAGAGAAAATGCGTCGTTCTAGATATCGATTGTGGCTTTTGAGTTGGCGAATGTGTCTTGACGCATCAAATGCGTCATGATTTAAAAAAAAATGGTTGCGTCGCTCCGTACCTGTACCTTCAAAAACAGTAGAAAACAAAAAACCATATGGAAATAAAAGCAAATAACAGAGTCATGTTCATGTTGGTTCACAAAATGTATCTATGGAAAATTGGATGGGGTTACATTATCATATAATAAACATCAAAAATCCAAAGAAGCTATCAAGAACAATGGAAAATCAAGACAAAGAATGATTATACCTTCCTTTCCTTCCATGCTTCACCTTCATAGCACCTTCTAGTTTGTAGCAAGTCAATGAGGCCCTCAGATTTCAAATTGAGAAACCTATAATAATGTCTAAGCCCTATGCAAATGTTGAAGGATTTGATAGAATAATGCCTATGTCTATGACAATATGCTAAATGAAAATAATGACCAATGCTAAAATGACTATAATGCCTAAATTCGAAAATGAAGTTGTCTGATCCCGAAATTATGAGCAAAATTATCTTTTATAGAAAACACAATTTTGAGTGGATGGATGAGATTAAATTCTAAGAAAGACCTAGAATGAGAGGTCTAGATTAAACCTAAGAATCCCTAATTAGGGTTAGGGTGAAATAATTAATCGAACGGTCAAAATAATGTGTCAAATAATCGGATCGGCAGTGGAGAATAAATGAGACAAATTAATTAGAAAATAAAGATTTTCGAAAATCAAGAAGATAAAGATTGTCTGATTTGTGAGATTCAAAAAATCAAGAAGATGAGATTTGAACTGAAGATCAGATTTGGAAAATCAAGAATCTTCCCAATTACTTGATTTTTGGAAGATTAGTTACTAATTTGAATTAAATTAATTCAAATTATGGATTTTATGAGACAAATAAATAATCTTTTTCAGATTATTTACCAAAATAGACCGACAGTTAAGATTGTGATGACATTTTAAATAATTGATTTATTTAAAATGAAAGGAATATTAAATTGGCAATTAAATAATTAAATTTAATTATTTAATTTAGAAGATAAGATTAATTAATTAAATAAATTAATCAATTTATTTAATTAAGATAGTTAGTGACATATTACATAAATAAATGAAACTTATTTATTTAATAATCGTGAAGAATCAAAGAACATGAATTAATTAAATAATTATGAATTATTTAATCAATAGTCGAATGTGGACCAAGGACATAATTAAATGTATTAATTATGCTAGGAAGAAAGTTGTAAAAATGAAGCTTGTAGGCCTAGGTCATTTTTAGGTGTCTACAGAATTCTTGGAAGAGAATTTCTTTCAAGTTTGGGGAGGGAGGGTGATCAAGTGATCTTGGAGGAGTCTTGACAAGATACCCTCTTGATCAAGAGGAGAAGGTGGTCTTTTGGTTGGTGTCAAAGATACATCTTTCTTAGTAGTATATGTCATACCTTCACAATTGTCTCTAGATTGCGAGATTTTATGCTTCCCATTATAGGAAGGTATAAAATATAATGAATTCAAATCAAGAACATTTTGTGAGATGATATTAAATTTAAGTGGAGGTGTAGTTGTAGGTGTGTGTTGTATGGGGTTGTGGATGTTGAGTGAGAGCCTGGAAATCTCGACCATACGACAATATCCAAGACCATGAGTTGTTTGTTGTGTGTAAAGATCTATAGGGTTGTGGATACCTTGTTCTAGAGTACCACGTCCTTTTCCACTATATCCTTGTTTAATGAGTTCATAAAATTTTCCATAAAGCTTCTTCATTGCTTTGGAATTAGGTGGTTGTTCATGTTTATATTTGTCAAGGGGTATTGTGGAGTTTGTGGCCTTGTATAAAGTGGTTGAGGTGGATGCTTTCAAAAGGTTATCCAAATTTTGTGTTGACATGATGGTTGGTTGTTGTTGTTTGTTATCTTTCTTTTGTGTGAATATGTATTCACCCATAAATGAATGTGTGAACGCTAAGGATCAAAAATAATCACCAAAGAATTTAGATGTCAATTCCTCATTGTTGTGTTCAATTTCTATTTTGGATGTTGGAATTAATGTTTTTAGAGGACTTGTAGTTCTGTTTTCAAGCTGCAAGCAACTTTTAGGCTCAGGATCTGCTTCGATTTGTTAAGTGTTATTCTTGTAGAAATATTTCATTATACGATGAAGGGTTGAAGGAACTGGATTCACCTCATGAATCCACTTTTTCCTAAAAGAAGATTTTATGAAAGATCATAAGGCATGAAATGAATAGGAGTTTGCAGAGTAACCACCCCAACTGTAATAGGAAAAGTGATGACATCGAGCAGTTTCTTTGTTGAATTATGAAATCCTCGAATAGGTGTGGAATCAAGTATTATGTGTGACCTATCAACTCTTAATCAATCAAGGAGACTCACACTACACACATTAAGGGTAGAACCATTATCTATGAGACTGCATTTGATACCTATACGATGGAATTGTGCAATGATCATAAAGGCATCATGTTTTTTATGCAAATCCAAAGGAGGGAGCTCATGTTGATCAAAGGTAATTTCAATATTATTTTTATGGAGGAGAGCTGCTACATCATTTAGAGTTGTACCAAAAGGAATTGTGATTTGGTTTAAGGCAAATTAAAGAATATTATAAGTTGGTGAGGTTTGAAGTAAATTCCAAAGGAAAATTTTGGCAAGAGTATTCTTTAATTTTTCAATAAGGTCATACTCATTTGTACATGGGAGGTAACGAGTAACACTAGGTGGATTGGGTAAATGTAAAGAGGGTGGGATTGGTTGCGGTGGTTGTAGATTATTTTGAGTGTTATATGTATGAGCAACAATTTCATTAATAGATTATTGTGATACATTAGCATTAGGGGGATAGAGGGTGTGTCAGGGTTGATTAGAGGGATGAAGGGGATGGGATGGTGGGTAAAGGATGAGTTTAGGTTTATTGGAAGGATGAAGCGGATATGAAGGTGGGTAAAGGGTATGGTGAGGTTGAATATTGTTAACATCCTGTAACAAGTGAGATTTTTCATTATTTTTGAAGAGGATATTATCTTCGTCTTGGGTCATAATATCCTCCCTAGAATGAGAGTTCTTAGGACAACAAAAAACCACATGTTCATGAATATTAAGGTTTGGTTCATCCAAAATAACTTCATCGCCACTAAGGGGATTATTAATGGTTGAATGTGTTGGATAATGGATAATTGGGGGATTATGGGAATTTCATTCTCTTGTTCCATATTTTTTACCATACTATGAGAGCTTGTAAGATGTTCATCTAAGGTGGAAATTTGTAGAGTAGCTTCATCACAAGTGGGAGTGGAATCAAGAGAAGGAACATTATGAGTTTCAAATAGATCTTTCCAAATGGGAGAAACATTAGGGAAGGGAGGAGCAAGGGTGTCTATGCTTTTATATTCTTATGTGCTAACATCATAAAAAGGGGAATAAGGAAAGGGAAAATCAAGACCCTCAAGACTTGTAACTTCTATACCTTCATCACTAATAGAAGAGGTATTTGGAGAAGAACAAATATGTGTGTTATGATTGTCTACACCTCCATTCACACGAATGGATAATGTAAGATTAAGGATTGTACCAATGGTTTGATCATGTGTGTTAAGGTCCTCATTGTGGTAATCAAAATTGAACTCATAAGAGGTGTTACCCCCTGAAATTTTATTTCAAGACAAGTTGTTTTAAAAATTATCCTTTCATGGTAAACTTGTGCAAGTCACAACTTCAAAAAATATTATAACTATCATGGTCTTGTTAAATTCCCAAACCAACTCGCTAAGTTTTGATGATTCAAAATCACCCGCCCTTTTGTAGCTTTTGGAAATAATGTTTTTTGTTGTTGGGATATCAAAATTTCTAGAAACTCCATAACTTCTAATTGCTGGTTACAAGGTTCTAGCTCATAGCGACAGGGAAACCTCAATGGGATATACTATTTCCAAAGTGTTAGTGTATTTAATGAAGTGTACAATGCCTTTAATAAATGTCTTCTCCAATTTCTTAAGATGACAACAAAAATTTTAAACGTAATCTTTAAAAATCCTTTGAAAAGATAGCTCTTTAATAAGGAAGTTGGTAAAATGGTTTGACACATTTTTCTTAGAAAATAAATGACCACTTTCCACCACCAAAGTTAAATAGGTCTGCATGTAAGAAAAGGTGGTAGTGTTTTTGATTTCAGAGTTTTCTTTAAATTGTACTTCTAGGTGATGTCAGGGAATGGGAAGATGAAATTGTTCCTATTCTTCAACCTAATGTGAATTGGCTAGAGGAAGAGCAATTTGACATCATCTCTCAGCTGCACTCACTAGCCTAGAAGGAGAAAAACTAGCTGTGTCAAGTACAATAGGGCAATTCAGGTTTTGGAAGATGAAGAGGAACAAGTTGAATTCGACAATTTAGTTATGGAAATACAATTAGAGATGTATAGAGTTCTCACACCACCAGTGGTTTAGTGGCATGCATGGAATATTTCCACGATAGAGAATAATAACGTCTATCTTAAAAATGGTTGTCATCAGTCATTCTCAAGACTTTTACTTTTTGTAATGCAACCGTTTTTGTATGTATGTATATATTGGCCTCCAAGTTGATTTTTGGTCATCTGTTGGCTATTCCCGAAAATAGGGGAAGTAAGGGAAGCCTTAGGTTTTCTTTGGTACAGCTGATTATGTATGGTGTTGGGCCTTTGTGCTCACAATTTTGATATTGGAGAAATGAAGAAAGTATTTTTAGATCTTTGCAATTGTTAATGTTTTCTTTAAATTGTCAATAGACTTTGGGATTTTGCAATTTCCTTCCAATATTGATTCCAATTATTTCTAGAACTTTGAATGTAGGATAATTCACCTGTTGAAAAGGAAATTCACTGCTCACTCTTTTCCTTATTTCTCATTGTGGGTGTGGAATAAATGGGCTTTGTATCATTTGTTTGCATTCAGTTCCATCTAAATCAATTCATCTCATTTAATTTCATGGTCATGGGTAAATGTTAGTGCTCCTTTCCTACTTTTTGGTTAAAAGCATACCCTAAGTTTTCATTCATTACAAACCATTCTAAGGTAGCTGTGACTTGTAAAATAAGCAGAGAGTATTTGAAAATACCATTGCAAGTGACTCAACTATTAGTACTTTTTGTTCTTATTGGGCATCATGAGTCATTTCCTTTCATTCATTTTGAAGGAAAATTATGTTAACTAACAGATTTTTGGTGACTCCAATGGGGATACAAAATAGAAGATTGGTGCATTCTTATTCTTCAGCATTTTGATGGTACCTCATTGAAATAATTGATGTTGAAGACTCCATGAGAGATTCAAATCTGGAAAAATGTTTTCGCATCTAGGAAGAGAGGATGATAGTGATGACAGTGATGATGAAGACTTCTCTTCTTCCACAACCCCAACACAAAATAATCAGGTACTTGATGATCCTATGAAAGTAAAATTTTTGAAGAGTTTTTATGGTAATATGTAGTTTCAACCCCACATGGTTCATCCATCTCTACTTAAAACATTGCAAGAAATTGAATGTAGGGATGGGAACGATACATGTTTTCTTACTTGCATCCATGAAAAGACCCCTGCTTGTGAATAAGATACACATGGTGAATAACCTCATGCTACAATATAGGACTTGCAAAAAGAGGACAATGATATGGAGGCAAAACATTCTCTTGAAATTCCTATTGATGAAGTAGCGAATGCATGTGAAGATAAAGGAGAAAATGTTCTTTTAGTGCACATACAATCAAAGTTTGAGGATGAAGATTCTGGAAGTGTTGAAAAGGAAACTCCTATTGTGTTTGCTTGTGATAGCACATATAAGATGCAAGATTATAAAGGAGAAATAGAAGAGGAAGACTATAAATCAAATCATGGGTATTTAGAGAAGATTTCTATGAATATAGAAGATGTTCCTAATAAGAAGATAGTTTTGAACCTAAACTATTGCTCATGTGAAATGGTATCAGAGGAGTCAAAGGAATATCAAAAGAAGCATGAACATGTTGATCAAACAAGTGAAAATCAAGAAGTCCAACACTATCATGATATTTCAACTTGTTGTCTAGAGGTACTCATTTCAAATTTTTCTCTGTTCTAAAAATCTTTCATTTGCTGCTCCATCAGATTTTAAAGAGGATTTACATCATACATTCATGAATTCAAATTGTGAAATATGCATTCAAGAACTTGAGGTTACAATACATCAAGGCATACAAGAGGGAGTGTTTCTCAGCGTACATAAAGACATTGAAGTATTTGTTGATTCATGTAATTTTCATGAGGAGCAATTATTTGGTTTCAATATCTCATCTGAAGGATCTGCATATGTCAATGACCACACAACTATTATTCGAAGCATCAAGTGGTAGCTAAGTATGATAATTATCCATTGGAATAGTCATTTCTTTCGTTCATGCATCTATTTTTTTGAACTTGTCAATGGCTTTGCATTGTTCCATGGGGAAAATTGAAGTTTTTGCACCTAGTCCAGGTGCATATAGGAGTCTTAAATTTCTTTTCCTTTATGTTGTTTGGTTTTTTTTGTTTTAGTTTTGGGTTGTGCCCACTTTCCCTCCACCCTTTGGCAAGAACTCCCCTATCTTATCGCTCTTATTTAGACTCCATAACCAATGGACTTGGAATGGTCTGCACTAATGATTCTAAGTTCTCTACATTTTCTACAAAAATGTAGTCCCCACTTAGAGCCAATGTTACCCCTAAAATTTTATTTCAAGACAAGTTGTTTTAAAACTCATCCTTTCATGGTAAACTTGTGCAAGTCACAACCTCAACAAATCTTATAACTATTGCAATCTTGTTAAATTCCCAAACCAAGTCGCTTAGTTTTGATGTTTCAAAATCACATGCCCTTTTGCAGCTTTTGGAAAGAATGTTTTATGTTGTCGGGATATCAGCAGTTTTAGAAAATCTAGAACTTCTGACCCTTGGGTACAAGGTTCCAGCTTGTAGTGATGGGGCAACCTTGACGGGATATAGTGTTTCCAAAGTTTTAGTGCATTTAATGAAATGTACAAAACCTTTAATGAATGTATTCTCCAATTTCTCAAGAGGACAGTAGAAATTTTAAACATAATCTTTAAAAATCCTTTGAAAAGACAACTCTTTAGTAAGGAAGTTGGTAAAATGGTTTGACACATTTTTCCTAGAAAATAAATGACCACTTTCTGTTGCTGAAATTAAATAGGTCTGCATGTACGAAAAGGTGGCAGTGTTTTCGATTTTAGAGTTTTCTTAAAATGGTACATCTGGGTGATGTCGGCGAATGGGAAGATGAACTTGTTCCTATTCTTCAACCTAATGTGAATTGGTGAGAGGAAGAGCAATTCAACATCATCTCTCAGTTGCGCTCATTAGCTTGGAAGGAGAAAACCAACTATGTCGAGTACAATAGGGCAATCCAGGTTTTAGAAGAAGAAGAGGAATGAGCCAAATTCCAAAATTTAGTTATGGAAATGCAATTAGAGCTATATAGAGTTCTTGCACTGCCAGTGCTTTAGCGACATGCATGTAATCTTCCTGAGACAGAGAATAATAACGTGTTTATTAAAAATGGTTTTCGTCGGTCATTTTCAAGACCGTTACTTTTTGTAATGTAACAATTTGGGTATGCATGTATATATTGGACTCCAAGTTGATTGTTGGGCATCTTTTGGCTATTCCTAGAAATAGGGGAACTAAGGGAAGCCTTTGGTTTTCTTTAGTAAGGTTGATTATGTAGGGTGTTGGGCCTTTGTGCTCATAATTTTGATATTGGAGAAATAAAGAAAGTCTTTTTTAGATATTTGCATTTGTTAATGTTTTGTTTAAATTGTCAATAGAATTTGGGCATTTGCAATTTCCTTCCAATATTGATTCCATCATAGCAAACTATATGTGAAATTTTTTCTAGAACTTTGAATGTAGGATAATTGACTTGTTGAAAAGGAAATTCATTGCTCACTCTTTTTCTTATTTCTCAGTGTGGGTATGGAATAAATGGGCTTTGTATCATTTGTTTGCATCCACTTCTAAATTAATTCATTGCATTTACTTTCATGGTCATGGGTAAATGTTAGTGTTCCTTTCCTGCTTTCTGGTTAAAAGCTTACCTTGAGTTTTCATTCATTGCAAACCATTCGAAGGTAGCTGCACCTTGTAAAATAAACAGAGTACTTGAAAATACCATTGCAAGTGACTCAACTATTAGTACTATTTGTTCCTCTTATTGGGCATCCCGAGTCATTTTATTTCATTCATTTCGAAGGAAAAATAAATTAACTAACAAGAGGGAATGTTGTACTTATACAATTCACTATTAATGAAATCAAAACTAGACATTTTGAAGGAAAACATGCTATGATGAAAAGGAAAGAAAGTACAATGTAATGACTAAAAGGAAATGCAATTTTCAGTTTTTGATTAAGTTAATTTTCTATTTACACAATGCAACAATTTGAAAATGAAATGTTGTGAATGTAAAAGTGAAATTAAACAATACATGAAATGAGCTAATTGAAGCAAGATTTAACAAAATACATGTTACAGAAATGCAACTAACTCATATATACAGGTTAAGCTACCAAACAGAATCCTAGAAACAAATTTTTGAGTTCAAGACAATGTTGTTCTAGGGGTCAGAAGGGACTAATTCGCCCAAGGTGGCAAATGAGTCCTAGTGTGGAATTTTTTCAGAAATTTTTTTTTTTTTTTTGATTTTAATGTTTTCATAATGCTAATATGAAGACCTAAGTTAAGGATATAGAATATTATAACTTTTCAATGATTAAAGATGCAACAATGCAACCTATTATGCACTTTTTATGAAGGAACAATTTAACCCCTACCATGCGAATGAATCATGAAAAACCTAATGCAAGCTAGATCTATGATGAAAGAATCCAAAATCAGATAAGAAAGTTTTTGAAAGGTAGGTTCACCAAAATGAATCATAGATTTTTGGGACCCTATGGACTTCTCTTGCACTCTTAGGGTTTTCAACCTAAAAGGAGAGAGATATGGCAAAAAATGCTTATGATTCACTAAAATTAGGATGTGTGTGATGTTATTATGGCCAAATTTAATGATCTAAGTGCAACTAATTGATAATATTGATAAATTAAACATGCAAAGCCTAAGAAATAAGACTTGTTTGAAAACACATTGTATATTGCAACAATGAACTAGCAATGAATGCAAAACTTAACAGAAATGAATCAAACTGAAAGTGTGCACCTAAGACATGGATGAGAATTGGAAATGAATTTTTAAATTCTAATGATGCTGAAATTGAGGCCTGGTGGGACTCAGTCACCATTCTAGGCGAATAGGTCCCAATTTTGCCAAACTATACTAGAGTCCATTTCTGACAAAAGGGTAATCCAAAATGTAAAAAATCCAAATATTGACCTTGGGTTGGGACTCATTCACCACACATGGTGAATGATTCCAATTCTTAATTCCTATATTTTCAAAAGTGGATTCTAAGGCTTTCGATCTGCACTTTGATGCCCTATAGGTGTTTACTTCTAAAACTTTGATTTACGGGTATGAAAATGGATTTTTACAAATATTTTTATTTGAATGATGACGAGATGAATTGAATGAATTTAAAAATTTATCTCCAATTATTTCCAACCTTCCAAGTGTCCTAAATCTATAAACAAACAAGAAAAAGGAGAGATATGTTGAATGTTAGGGCATCGGGGTTTGCCTTAGTCAAACCTGTTTTACGTAATTAAACCAAAATGATGAAATAATGGAATGAAGCATGAGAAATGGAATATATTACCTTTCCATGATGATAGATCTTGAAATTATCTGATAAAACATGTAGAATCTACCCTTAAATGTCCTAGGAAGCAATCTTAATGAAGAAAACCTAGCTTGCTTGACTTGAATGAGAATATAGATGATGAGTTAATGATGAGAGATGTGTGAATGAGATATTATATGTAAAAATGAGGGAAAAAATACTTATTTATGGACAATTCTTCCTTAGTACCTGATTATACCTCATCACAAACCGACATCAAGAAAAATTGAACTTAAAACCTATTTTTTTCTACTCAAACCCCAAAAATGACTCAAAATAGGACAATGGGTCCCTCCTAGATGGGAATAATTTTCCACTAAAGGTGAATGGGTCCAATAGGGGTCATTTTTTCTAGCTTGAAAGCAGAGAAATAAGAAAATTAGGCTTATATGATGACTATGTTAGTTATTCGATCAAATTATTCCTCAAGATGCACAATATGGGTCATTAGGGACCTATTAATTATGATGTGAATTTAAAATAAGTCTTGGGACACATGAATCAATGTGAAAGTGTATTTAAATACACTTTAAAACACTAAAATGAGGTCCACACAGCCTAGAAAGGCACAAGAACCAATGTGAATGTGCAAGACACATTACAACACTTGGTTAAAGTTAAATTTACTTTACAAGCCTTCTAAATTAATGTTTAAACATGTTTTATAATGTCGAATTAATGAGAAATAGGTTCATTAGGTCTAGAAAAGCATGAAAGTCATTTACAAGACTCTACAACACCTTTACAAGAGATCATTAAAAGCATTTTATTTAGTTTGAAATGGTCCAAGACCTAGTGTGGATGCATGAAATACCTCACAACACTTGGATCAAGGCCTCTTTAAGTCCATTTATCATGAATTAATCCCATTTCAAGCAAAGGGTCCTTTTATCTATGGTACAAATGCATACAAGGAGCATTACAAAAGAGTTAATGATGTGTTTTCTATGAAGTTGGTCAGAACAATGGAAGGTAACAAAGCTAAAAGATTGTCTTTGGAAGCACAAAGTGTCATTAGACCTATTGGAGGTTGGTAGATTTACTTTCCCACTTTCAGTTACATTAGAGTGGAAAGGGTTAATTGACAACCTTTCATGCTACCTAGGTATCCCATAGATAAAATGGTGTTACTAGAATTTGTAAGATAGTTAAAATTGTCCCAAGCTCTTTATAGCATAGGTCATAAAATGGCTTCTTTTATATTTCCTATTTTAATAGGGAATTATAAATGTCATGCAATCAGAATAACTAATTTTTGTGAAGAGGAGTTAAAAACATATAATTTGGAGTACTTTCCACTAGAAAGAAAGTATTATGACCTAGAAGGGAATTTTTACAAGACCATAGTTGGTTACTATCCTCATGTCCAACATCTAGAAGACTATTGGCTAAATTGTGAAGGTGAGCACATAGTAACAAAGAGAAAATATGAAAGATTGTCATTAGAATCTACATGAATTGTTAGGATTCATGATATTTTAGATCAGATGGAGGAAGATGATGGTGAAGTGTTGAATAAGGCTTACAATGAAAAAAGAGTATATGATGAACCTATTCCAAACCTGGACGATACATGTGAAGAAATAATATCAGTTGAGGAATTCTCTGCATTGGTTCTACGATAGACTCAAGATTGGATAAATTATTTTTGTAAATTTATAATAGAGAAAGGAATAAATCCCACATACTCACAAGATAAAAGAAAGAAACAAAGAGAATAAGATGGGTTTGAGTGTGGGAAATCTTCTACAAAAAAAGAGGAAAACTAGTAACTTAGCAGTTGTTGGTATACATATTGAAGAAAGGACCCCTAAGGCTCAAAGCCAATAAGTTCCATTAAAACCAACTAGTAAGCATAAAGATGTTGAATCAAGAAAACTTAAATAAAAATCAAAACCAATAGTGGCATCTTCTTCTACAGCAAAACCAAGAACCAAGCCAACTACTAATAAAGAGGCAGTGGTAACAAAAAATATTAGTACACATACAAGGTTTGTATCTTAGAGAGTAGTAGCATTATTCACCAAACCCCCTTTAGTTAATATGGCTACTATGAAATAAGAATTGGGAAAAACTTATGTGGCTTTAGATGAAGTTTCTAAAGAAGATGAAGCTAAGAATAAGGAACAAATGGATAAGTGGGGTGCCATGTGGGAATGAGTAAAATAAAATAATTCCAAAGATAAACCCATGGTACAACAAGTGATGGAAGAAATTCCAGACATAGGTTCAATTCCTATGAATGTTGAAGAAGAATAATTCATAAGAGGAACACTCGCTTTAGAAGTAGGGAACCTTGATGTTCTTGAAATGGAAAAATGGGAGACTGTAGGATAGAATTGTTGAAGATATCTTTTATTCCTAGCCTTCGCTAGGGAATGATCAAAATGATGATGAGTAGTTGCAAGTCCTTGAGAAATCAAAGGAGGTTCATGTTGGAATTGAAAATGATGAACCTTCACAAGTTTCGGGTGAAAATATTGGACATGAAGAAAATCCTGATGTAAGAGGATATGAAGAAAGTGATATCCTAGGAACGAATGTTGAACACCTAGCTAGACAAGAAAATACAAGTCTTGAAACCAAAGGGATAGTGTTGATTCCTAGTAATCGAAAATCTATTCCAGAGAATATTTAAGAGGTTCCTATTTTAGAGTATGTGAACCATTGATTTTTAGATCCTAAGGACAACTCTTGCTCTTCTAGGGTTTTTCACCTAAAAGGAGAGAGATAGGAGCAAAAATGCTAATGGTTCATTCAAATTATGCAATGTGTTATGTTTTCTAACCTAAATGAAGTTAACTAAATGCAATTGACTGATCTAAATGAATGAAAATAAATGTAAAAGTTAAATTAAATCTATGTTTGAAAACACATTGTGATATGCAAATAGTGAAGTAAATGAAGAAAATATGCAAAAAAAAAAAAGAGAAGGGATAAATCTGAGTGAACCTGGATGAAGTATGATGAATCTAGAATGTTTTGGATGTTGGCTAAAGTCATTTTTTTTTACACAGCGGGACTCATTCGCCTAGGGTGGTAAATCAGTCCTCTTGTCAAAAACAAGTTTCTGTCTATCGGGATCCAAAATCTAACAAAATTCAGATTTTCAGTCCTAAGGTGGGACTCATTTGCCATAGGTGGTGAATAATTCCTCTCCCAAATTTCTGAAAATTCAGGACACAACTCTGTGACACCAAATCTAGAAATCACTTCTTTTCAGGTTGTCGAAGTCAATTCTATAGGAAACAGATAGAAAACCTTCTCCAAACTTGAAATAGACTTGAATTGAATTGAAGAACCAAGTTGACTTCTAAACCAATCTTCAACACCAAAATATTGTTAAATCTACACACAAAAGGCTGCAAACAAACATGCAATAAGGGAAAAATGGTTTAAGGTTAGTGAATAGGGGTTCGCCTTCGTCAAACCCCACTTTTGGTAATCAAACCTTTAATAAAATAATGAAATGCAAGAGAAAGATAAACTAATAACATGCAATTTCTATCAACTTATCAAACTCTTGATGATGAAAATCTGAAGTAATGTCAATGGTTGCTTCAAAGTGGTTGAATAGTGCTTGAAAAGATATTGTAAAATGCTTGAATGCTTGAATATGATGTATCAATGTTGGAGAATTGTAAGAGATGTAAACTTAGGTGAAAATAAATTATTTATACACACTTGTACCTTAGTTATCCATTCATACCTCATCACAAGCTGACATCAAGTGTTTTTGAATAAAATCTCACAAGGAAATTTAAAATATTTTGAATTTGGGGCCAAGGGGGACTCATTTGCACCACCCATGGCGAATGGGTCCCATCTAGGACCTAAAAATGTGTGTTGGGAAATATGTGGTATTTAATGTTTTTTTTTAGGATAATACTAAAAAATACACTTAATTAAGCATATGAGAGCATAAAGGTGCCAAACAAAGCATGAAAAAGGGATAAATAGTGAAAATATGCCTAGAAAAGCGTGAAACCTTGTTATAAGACTTTACAACACTTAAAAATAGCACTTGTTGATGAATAAAAGGTGATTTTTAGGTGAATTGTAATTAATAGAGTTGAGAAGAATTTATAAATGTCTTACAACACTTCAGAACACCTTCACAAGACATTGTTATTTGAATTTTAGTACCTAAATAAGCATGTTCAAGTCATGTTACAACATAAAAATTAGAGAAAAATAGACAAACATCATGAAGCATGACCTAAAAGGCCATGAAAATGACAAGGGGACATTTTTCTATGGCACATTTAGCCACCACTTTAGTCAAAGGAAGAAATTGATTTAAACTCACACTAAAGTAGCCATGAAAATTAAGGGGAGGGTTCAAATGAACTTATGTTATCAAGATGGAATAACAACAATCAAGAGGGATAATCAAGCCCCCAGGATGAAGATCCCATGGAAAACTAAGCATAAGAACAAAGGAACACACAAGTGTTGAGATGAATCAAATGAAGCTTCGATCATCAGTACAAATAGTTGTGGATTAGATCTAAGCTGATTGTTTGAAAAAGAGAATGTGTACTCACTCTGGGGATACGAAACTTCAGGCTATCTACGAGGTTAGAAATCCAAAATGTGATGACTCTGGGGCCACAAAACTAGTTTTCTGCGAGGTGAGAAATCCCAAAAAGCTAAGATACATATGCTAATTGGTATGCACTCACAAACACAAAGGTGACTATGGGGAAAAGTCATACTGCTAGGTGGGATTCTCACTCAACCATATTAAAGTCATACCTGTTGATAACTTTAACAGGGCGTCACAAGGAAAAATGTCATGAACAAAAAGAAAAAGTACCACAGTCATGCGATATTCATTATGCAAGGTCAAAAAAAGGTAAAAATATAAAGTGCAAGAGGTGTAAAATGTAAAGTATGTTCAAAGGAGTCTTGTTTAGTTCATGCAAGGTCAATCACTTAGGGAACATTGTGTCTAATGTCTCCAATAGAGGACCAATAAAAGAATAGTATATTCACAACTTAGGGGATGTAGTGCATTGCATCAGGCCACCCAGAGGAATGTAATATGCTTAGAAAGATCACACTTATGAAGGACATCATACCCAATGTCATCCAAAAAGTGACAAATGCATCATATAAATGACATGGCTACACTAGGAACCAAGAATGCAAATGAATTAATGGTAATGTATTCCCCCCACTTTAAAGGAATTGCTACACATCATTCTATGAGCAATTAATTTAAAGTAGAGAAGAAAAGAAAAAGAAAAAAGAAAACAAGACATCAGAGCCAACCTATAAATACCTATGCCAAGTCATATGTTTCACAGTTAGGCTATGTCATATCAAGGAAAATGAAAAACAAAGAAAGGGAGTTTCCCCCTAGAAAATAGCACACCAAACACATAAGTTATCTATGGATTTGGGGTCAGTATGTTCATTGCTGCAATTTTTTTATGAAAGAGTGGAAATTTCATCATTCCCAAAAGCACATAGAACTAGAAGAATGACACAAAGAGAGAAAAAAAAAAACAAAGGAAAAGTCTATTTTGAGTCAACATGGAAGAGACATTGTAGTATCAACACTTTGCATCATCCCCGAAAGGAAAACACAAGAAAAATGAAGGAAAATGAAAAGATGAAAGAAAAAAAAAGCTTTTGGGTCAACATGAAGGAGATATTTTGGTTTCAGTGCCCTACTTCATCCCCAAAAGGAAAACAAAAGAAAAGACAAAGTAAAAAGAAAAATGACCGGTTGGGTCATCATGGAAGAGACACAAGGTGTCTCTACAATTTGCGTCATCCCCAAAAGGAGAACATAAAACAAAAAGAGAAAAATACAAGGACCTTGTGGGTGAACATGGAAGAGACATAGGGCTTATCTATGCTTTGCGTCATCCCAAAAAGGAGAACAAAAAATAAAAAAGAGAAAAAGAAAAGTAATGACAAATAGAAGAATAGAGGAACAAATAGAAGAAGTGTACAAATACAGGAAACATCAAACACACAGTAAGGGGGAAACACAATACACACATGAAAAGGAAAACAAAAAGGAAAAAGGAGAAGAAATGAAAAGGATATTTAGGTGAAAGCAAGTCAATCATCTAATAGGTCAGCCACCTCGCAATCATGTTCAGTGTAATGAGAGGGCGGTTGACTTTCCAAAGGAATAATTGCAAGTTTCGAACTAGGAGTCATACCAAGTTCTTCTCTTGGTGGAGAGGATTTATCTTTTAAGCTCATTGTAGATGAAAATAGAGGATTTAAGTCATTATGCACTTCTTCATCTATTTTTGCTATTGTCACATCATCATCATCAAGATTAATGACATTAGGAGGATGAATGGTGAGTTCTAAAGATGGATGTATCAAAAGCAGAGGTTGCTAGATTGGTTTGTTTTGTTGTGATTGTTGTACTCGACTATTCTATTACAGATCAGGAGAAGGAGGATGGTCATCTATCACTTCAGTCAAGGGTATAGGTTGATTTTCTTTATCTTCTTCTATAAGAGATTGACAAGCAAGGTAATAACAATGAAACCTATGTTCCCTAGCACTGTGGTTTCATTTTATTTGGTTTTGGAGTTGTTGAGGTTTAAGAGAGGATTGAGTCATCATAGGTTGTTCTACTTCCGAAGAGGGAAGGATAGAATAAATAGAAGAAGACAGGTCAACCACTTTCTCTTTAGCTTTATACAATTGTTTAAGGCGAGGAGGAATGACAGGAGTGGTTTTATTTTCTCTTGGTAGTTTAAATGATGGAAGAGAAATGTCTAAGGGTGGTTATTCAAGAGGTTGTATGGTTTGGTCAATGTCAAATTCAGATTGAAGCATGGTTTCATCTATTATAGGAAGTGTGGAAGGGGACAGGGACGCATTACGAAGAGACGATTTGGCAATCTTTTTGGCTTTAAATTTTTGATAAGCAATGAAAAAGAAGTCCATTCAAGGGGTGATGGGTTCCATGGGTCTAGGCTAAAAGGCTTGTAATGAAAAATTACCTTTGGAAGATAAATAATTAAAGCCACTATGGTTTATGGTGACTATTTCATTATCATGTGGAAACTTTAAACACTTGTGAACAACTGATGGGACCACTTTCATTGAGCGAAGCCAAGGGTGGCCTAGCCAGAAACAAAATTGGTCAGATTGTGGAATAATTGAAAATGTTACCTTTAAATTTTTAGGTCCTATCTGTAAGGGTAGCACAATTGATCCGATCGTGGGGCATGCAAAACTAGTATGTATCTTAATCCATGCAGTAGGGTTATTATATTCATCTTGATATAGCTCATTTAATACTAGAAACTCCTTTGTGATCGCGTTCTCACCACAAGCGAGATCTATTAATATACCATTAGTAGGATTATCATAGATTCTAGCGGCTATGTAGAGAGGACCATTAAGAAGATTTTGTAGTATGTCTTTAGCAGAAAAAGTGATATAAGAGAATTAGTGGTTTGGCCCTTACGATGGATATCGTCTATCGTAGCCACTAGTTCATCCATATGACTTTTTGTAGTAATAGGGGGAGGTGTATCATGTTGTTCATTATTTGTATCAAAAGTTTATATGTCTGTGGTTGAAGGTTCGCTAGCCTTGACAAATGAGGTAGTGTGTTTAGGCATGTGATTAGTGAAAATTTTTAAATTATGGTTAGGGGGTGCAACAGACTTATTTCCTTGATCATTAACACCCATAATTGACAAATGGCCTTAATCAATGAGGTCTTCAACTAAATGCTTTAGATTCTTAGTGTTCAATGTCATGTCCATTTTGGGAATGAAAATGACAATAAGCATTAGGTTTGAAGGTCAATGGTAATGGATGGTTTGGATGAAGTGGTCTAATGGGTGGAAAAGTGAGCATGTGTTGGATTAAATGGTTCTTTGTGTCATGAAGGGTATCAGGTAGGGGAGTAAACTATCTCTTCGGGTCCCCATAGGTATAAGGAACCATTGTTTTAATAGCTGCCACTTGATTTGGAATGGGTTGGGTTGGCTGCGGTTGAGGTTGAGGAGGCATATTAAACTATAAAAAGCCTATGTTTGGTTTGTGGAAGTTTTTTATGTTATTTTGATTTTTATTGTTGTGTTTAGGTTTTTCAGCTTAGCTAGAAGTGGATTTTGAATCATGACTTGAAACCAAGTTATTGTACTCACACAAGGTTGTGCATAAATGCATAAACAAATGGAATTTCATAATTTTAATTTATCCTAAAGGTGTGTGTGCAAGTTTTTGATAAAAATATTATGCAGATGTGCATCAGGAATCTTGACATCAATTTGAGCATACAAAGATTAGTATCGTGAGATAAAATTCATTACTTTTTCATATAATTTTTTTCTACATTGCATGAGGTCAACCATTGTATTTTTAGGTCTCATGTGAACTTGAAAGTGACTTATGAAATAATCCACAAATTCATTGAAAGAACAAATGGAATGATTAGGCAATTTGAAAAACCATTCTAGAGTAGTGTCTTTCATGGTCCTTGGAAAAAATTTGGCTAACAATTTATCATGAAGGAAAAAGTCACTACACAAAGTTGTGTAAGCATTAACATGGTTGACAGGGTCTCCTTTTCCTCCATATTTCTCAAACCGAGGCATTTTTATCCCTTGTGGCATCGGGGTACGTAATATTTCTATTGATAAAGGGATACTATGGACATGATATGTAGGTGGAGTGGATTGACCTCGGCTAATGGTGGAAAGTTGATGTTGCATGGAGGAAACAATGGTAAGGAGTTGTGTAAGAAGAGGATCAGGGGCATGTGGGTTGAGGTGGAAGGGAAAATGGTGATGGAGTGTAGGTGATATGAGGGGAAGTGAAAGGAATAATATTGGGTGTGAAGGTGGTGGAAGAGACTTGAGATGCCACAAGAGAAGTAGGAATGCTAGTGGAAATCAGGAATGAGGTAGCCACATAATTCACCTGATGCATAGTTGTGTGAACATGTGGATTGGTATAAGTTGGTATGGAAGCTATGGTTGAAGGGGGTGGGACTTGAGGTCCTCCATGGCTTACATGAATGTTTGCAAATTTGATATTAGAGGAAGCATGTTTATTGTAAATATCAGAAATCTTCTTCCTCACTTGCAAGCCATCATCACTTTCAATTAAACGATGAAGGTTTTCAATGATGGGTATGGAAGTGGTGGAAATGTTATCAAGTGACAAGCCTTGTTGTAAATGTGCAAAATCCTCATGAATATTAATGACCTTGTCTTGTGGGAGGGAGTTTGTTTGATTTTCAACATTCATTGGATGGAAAGGGGAAGGCATAAAAGTGGTATTGTGAAGGCCTATTGCACCATTGCCCATACTACCTAGAGTAGGAGCTTATGAGATCCCAAGGTCCACAACAAAAGTGCTATCATGGTAGCCCATGAGTCTAGAACTTCTTCTCACTAAAGTATTATCAACCGGGCACCAAACACTCAAACAAGTAACACAAAGGAGGGGTGAATGAAAATGAAAAGTAATCTAAGAGTCTAAAATTACAATAACATAAATGTTGTTAACTGTAATAGAGATCTTACTAAAAAAAACTGAAATGCAGACAAATTCCATAAAAATGATAATAATGTTGTTTAACAAGTGCAAAGGGACTGATTCACCCTCGATGGAAAATAAGTCCCAATATGATTTTTTTTTTTTTTCAGAATTTTTAAATGTGATGTTAATATTCTACAAAATGCAATCAAAGATGCAAAATGCAGATTTTTAGTTTTTTCAATGAGATGCAATGCAAAAATGAAGTCTAAATGGATTTTTCACTAATGCAAGAGAAAAAGTCCTAGAATGCAAAAAAAAACTATGTACCAATTGAATGTTAATGCAAATGTAAACTAGGATGCAATAAGTAAATGAAATCAGAATGCAAAGTGCTCAAAAGTTGAGTTCACCAAAATGAATCGTTGATTTTTGGCTCCTAAGGAAAACTCTTGCTCTTCAAACTAGAAAATAGGAACAAAAAAGTGTTACATAGGTAGAATGTGATGAAGATGCACCTGATTGGTTAATCAGAGAATTGAATTTCCCATTGGAAGTGGAGTTGGTACCTCTAGATCTAAAAATTGTTATGCAAGAATTGGAGACTCCTAATCCTCAACAAAGAGCTAAAACAAAGAATTTCATACAAAATAATGCAGATGGAGGTAGAACAATCCATATACCTACCCTAGTAGCAGATAAAAATATATATGATATAATGCATAAGGAGTATAAGATAATAAGCATCAATGTTGGGCACTCATCCTGGACACAAGAATTAGAAGAAATGAAGATGAATTTGGATACAATTGTCACCAGGGTACAAAAGAATAAATAGAAGAAAAGAGAATTGAAAGAATGGGTTGCTAGCCTAGAGAAATTTGTAAAGTTGTTAACCTAATATTATCAAGCATAGAATAAATTTCCTCAAAATCCAATACTTATGTCACAAGAACAGGTGGATTCCATTGCAGCAATTCACCATAGTCTAAATGTATTTGAAGAATGGATTTAGTATTAGGTAAGGAAAGGAGAAGAACTCATTGTAGATGCAATTTGGAAATACAAGGAAGCATACCATTGGTATGAAAAATATAGAAGATTGGAAGGAGAATGCAGATTTTTCCAGGAATAGGTTGATGCTGAAAGGAAAATGTAGAAACTCTCATGCAAATAGATATCCAAGAATTGATAAGAGAAAATATAATTTTAGAACAAGAAGTTCCATCATGTAAAAAATGGAAGAAACAGTTAAAATTGGAAGGTGACACATTAATACAATGTATAGAAGGATTTGAAAAGGTCACAGAGAAATGAAATAAGCTACTTGATAAAGATCAATATTTTATTGAAGTGTTAACACGTCAAGATTGTGATCCCTAGACACTGGGAAAGGAAGGTAAATAAAAAAAATCTTTCAAGGAATGGATTGAGAGAATAAATAAAGACCATGTTTATTTGTTAACCTAGGAATTCATTGATGAGATCATACATTGTAGAAACACTATAGTCAGATATGAAAGAAAGAAAGTGCAAAGGAATGCCAATATACTCTAGATATCAGAATATTACACAAGGTTCAATTTTAACTAGAAGGAAATACAAGGAATTTCAAAAGAGTGCATGCATCAAATATTAAATGCTTTCTAAGAATATCAGCTGAAGAAAAGTGAAGAAAGGATCCTGGAACCCAAGCTATAAGTGATATATAGAAGTACCAGATATCATATACTAGAAGTGTCATAAAGACAGTTTGTTGATGTTGATTTTTGCAGGTTTTTCCCAATCCTGGTAGATGTTTCCTACCTGGTATTCTAAAGATGTTGATAACTTTATTTTATGCAGAGTATTATGTACCGAAGTTTGAAGGTGAAGAGCATTGTTGCTAAAGAAGTTAAAGCTTTGACTTCATCTAGAAGATTCTGATGACAACTGTCATATTCCACGAGCTACATTTTGATTTTTTATTTCTAATTCTCTTGATAAGGCTTTAATTTTGAACTCTTGTGGCCTTCTTCCTATAAAATGTCATTTATTGCTTTAATTTTATTTTAAATTTATAATTTGTGGGTGTCAAAAGAGCCAAAACTTCTCTAAGTTTTGTTCTTTTTTCCTATTTTTTGAATCATTTCGTACTAAAAAATTGTATTTACATAGAAATTAATCAATATTGAAGCCAATTTGATAGCTACTACTCTCATGTACTTTTGTAGTTGGTTTTGAAAGTTCAATCGAACAAGACTTTATGTTGCACCATTTAAGGGTGCATACATAGCCTACTTGGTTTTGAAACTAAAATCCCCTTCTTTAAAAGCTCGCACAATTTTATGCCTAGCTTTGAAGCAATCTAGAAAGTATAAAGCGATTTTCTTTGATTTGATTAACTCTTGGGGCATGTGTGAAGAATAATGGGAGAAATTTTATTTTAGTATTTTTTATGCTTTATTTTAGATTAGATGTTGAAATTCTTGAAAATGTTCCAAAATAGAGAATGAATGGAAATTTATTGTAAATATTTCGTTTTCTATAAAATTGTTGAATTCTTAAAGCTAAATATACTTAAGTGATAGAAAAATTGTTTGAAATTCATGAAATATCACTGCAAATCTTTCGATTTCATGAGATTATTTTATGATCGAATTAAAAATATTGTATCAAATGCTTATGATTCTTAACGAAATTTGAGATGTTCTTAATGAAACTAAGGATAACCATTGATCCCTTGAGATTAATTGTAATATCACATCATAGCCTAGAGTGAAGCTATTATGGTCAAGGCCTAACTACAAAAGATTTGGGATTGAGCTAAGTCAAAATTTTACTATAAAAAAGACACCTTGAGGTTGCCCTAGTTAAGTCTTTCAAGAAGATAGGTTCTTTGTAGTCTTCCTATGAGGAATTTATTGACATCTTCTTCAATAGGAACTTGCTCTAGAAGGAGGTTCCCTTTATTATTCTTTCCATTTCATTAGATTTGAAACTAGATTTCTGAAAGGTCACTAGATCTCAATCTGGTGATCCTCGTGTGTCTTTAGTCGAGCTTAGTGGTTGACTGTCATCTAGACCTCAAAATTCTAGAAGTATTAGTACAAATTCACAAAATATAACTATTGTAACACCACCATCGCCTCCCATAGTGATTTATTTCTTCAACATAGAGTCACCTATTCAATTTTCCATATATAAGGATTTTCAAAAAAATCTTGACAAGTTGTGTCCAAAATATTATCTTCAGATAGATGTAGAGGAACATATTAGTATCTTTAAGGATACATGTTTTAGAGCAAGGATCCAACATGAAGATGTCATGTGTAGGTTGTTCCCATATACCTTAAGTGATGAATTTTATCAGTGGTATATCAACTTACCTTGTATTTCAGTTACATCATGGCAAGATATGGAAAGCCAATTTTTGGCCAGATTCAGAACAATGATTGATCCTACCTTGTTTTATCACCAATTTGATCAAATCAAGTAGTTTTATGAATATCCTATATTTTCTTTTAATGATAGGCTCTGGAAGGCTTACTCTAGGTTACAGGAACTTACATAGTGGAAAATTTTTCTTCTATTGCAGTTTATTATTTAGCAGTAGATTCTCTAACTACTATGTTTGGAAAGGGAAGGGAAAAACCTCCCACTACTTGACCCAAAGCCTATGTTGAAGCCATAAATGTAAATTTAGAAATGAAACACCTTGGAAATGTATCGTCTACAAATGGTGAAAATGAATTAAATAATTATCCTGTCTCAAGTGTGAATTTGCAATCCTTTTTAATCATCCAATGACTCCTAATTCTTTTTATTCAGTGGTCTAGAATGGGGCATTTCCTTAGAATACTTTCTTTCAACCAGGAAATATTCAAGCTTTAGTCCTTCACCCTGGTCCAACTATCACAGAGCGACATCCTAACATAAATTATTTCTTCTCACAAACTTGAGAAAATTAGAATGTTAAAATCCTAGATGATAAGGAATAAATTAGAGAAATTACAGCTTAACTCAAAATATTAACTACAGGGGTTACACAATTAAGAAATCAAAACTTTAATTCTCAAAGTAACATCTAAAATTTTCAAATTCAAGTGTATAACACTCCCAAACCACCTAGACTTTGGAACACATGACCAAATAATAGAGGGATATCCACACCTTTAGATAATACTAATCCTTCTAATGATAGATCCATGGCAAAGGTGAATTTAGCTGACCTTGCAATGAATAATTGGGGTAGAATTCACAATACAAATGATCATGCTGAAGTAGACTTTCCATAGTTTAAGACCGCTTCAAACATTTTTCTAGATGCTACATAGTACAATGAATGGTGTGACTCTCATTCTCCCAAAGGAAATGAGTTGGTTGTAGTAGGATATGATTTTTATTTAGTCCTTAAAATTTATGAACATGTCAAGTCACCTACTATGTTCAGAAATTACACTAATGAATATGAAGGAGACAATTCAACCATGAATTTAGAAACATATACATTTCCTTATCAAGATTAAAATGAACCTCAAGAAGAAGTTGAAAAAATTCATGCTTTTCAAAAATATCCAAAAGGAGATAATTATAACTTGAGAAGTAATACAAATGGTGTAAGTAAATTAAATAGGTCATTAACCACATAAATCCTACCAAACAACTTCAATACTCCACCTAATGATAAATCAAGCAATAATCTAGGGTTAGGGTATGTGCAGGATCATCATGGAAAAAACAGGCCCTTAAGTGGCAAAAAATTAAGAAAAATCAGAGTTAGGCAACTTGACGTAAAAATTTGAATAAGTTATCTGTATTATTTCAAAAATATGTAACAACATAAGTTGTAGAAAATTGAATGTAGTTTCTAAGCTACTAGGTTTATTTTTTAAAAACAAAATATATTTGGTGAAAATTTGAAATTTCAATGTAGTAGAATTTAAATTTCAGGGAAAAATTAAGTAGCGTCTATCTGACCACCCTAACCAAAATAAAATGATAATATATTTTTATAATATTTTAGATATAAGTAGAGGACTCATGTCCCAATGTGATGCATAATTTTTTATAATTTTTTTCCAAGTAAATAATTAATTATGATTTCTTATTACAACTTTTAAAAAATATAAAAACCTGTACGACTAACCACCTTAACTTGGTCAAAACTTCAAGAAATTCATTTTTTTTTAATCCTATAGTATATGAAGCATATAATGTGACACATGTTTCAGATTCATAAAATGTGATACTGTTTTAAAGTTATAGATATTTTTCAATCAACCTATCAATCAGAACTTTAGTCGTAATTCAAATAGAAAATTGATTTAATAATTATTTCTTAAATTCAAAATAAAGCATAATTTATATTGGTGGAAATATAAGAATCTCCTCTAAAAACCCTTTTCGTTTCATTAATTTTGGGTTAAAAAAAGTCGTCAGCCACATACCCTATAAATACCCATCATATCGCCACTTTTTGGCCCATCATGATCTTGCACATACCCATGACCTAAGGTAACCTCTCATTATAATTCATTAAATGTTTCAAGAAGTTAAAAGGTAGATCCTGCTAATCAAAACAACTTGACTAATTATTTAGTAGATGAAATCAGAAAGGTAAAAAATTAGCCTTTCTTTATCAGAAATGGTCAAATCATCTGTGATCAGGAAAGCTTTCTTAAAAACTTTACAATATCTTCCAAAGGAAAGAAAATTTAAAGAATCTCGGGTGAAACATAATTCTATTAAGGAAAAATACAAGAAAATTGTTCCTATGGCAGAATCACAAGTAGCCTTTTACAAAGGAAAACTAGAATCCCCACCATTTTTACTTACATAGAGTGTATTTGGTAAAAATATTCATAATTGTTTCATTGACCTGGAGCATCTACTAATGTGATTAATTTTTCCATATGTCAAACTCTAGGGTTAACTTTGACATGTTCTTTAAAGAAAGTTACTCAACTTGAAAAAATTGAAGTAAATGTACTCGAAGAGTTAACTAATATTAACATACAACTAGTGTTGGACCCTAGGATTCAATATTACATAGACATTCAATTCGCTGAGATACCTAATACAACACAATGTTATTGATTAGGGATTGATAAATTTTTTTGAAAAGATATATGGCCATAAATTTCTCACATATGTGTTAACATGGAAAGGAGTTCCTAATCAAATCTAAATTAAAGAGAACCATGTATGAAATACATGATCACTGATTACGATCATAAAAATGATGTTCTATATATTGATGTAGAACCAGGAATTTATAAAATTAAAAGTTCAGGAGTTAAAATAGAAGAAGTATTTACATGTAATGATGAAAACGATAATCAAATAACTACTAGAAAAAATGTTTTAATTGAATCATATTGTGATTTTTCTTAAGAAGAAAGTAGTCATGATAAATTTTGGAAAAATATTGTTATAGAAGCTCGAAAGAGTGGTAAACTTAAATTTCACTAATTTTTTTTTATTACAGGATTGGTGCTGGTTACATAATTTTGCACATTCAAAATATAGTTTCATGATGTGCATGGAAATAATTCACAAAATAAAAAACCAGTACTATCTGGAACATGAAAAAGATCAAAAGGTCTAAACTAGGAATACATGGAGATAAATTCAAAGTTATATAGACTGAAAAGGCTAATTCAACAACTCTGAAGAATGGTAAGTTTCAGATTACAGATGATCAAGACTAGATTCTTAAGTTTGATGGATCCAAATCGAAACAAGGAATTATAATTGGAGTTGAACTCATTAGCCCATAGGGTAAATCCTTTCTTGATGCTTATCAATTGCAATTTCAATGTACTAACAATGTGGTGGAGTATGAAGCTCTTATCCATGGTTTGATGCTTGCAATCAAGATGAAAGTAAAAATTCTTAAGGTCTTTGGTGATCCTTAATTAGTAGTTAAGCAAGTTTGAAAATAGTACATTTTCCACTACAAGCGATTGTCCAATTACCAACATAGAATATGGGATCTAATAGAAGATTTTGATGCATTCAGCATTACTCACATTCCAAGAAGATTTAATCAAAGAGTCAATGCTTTGGCTACTATTGCTAGTATTTTAGAACCTTTAGATGCCTCATACCTAAGGAGATTTATAGTTGAATTGGTATAGTTACCCTCAGTTCCTAATAATGTTACAAATTTACAGGTGTTTGAAGATGATCAATACATATTGGAATTCATTACTAACTTTGGTATCTTTAAAGAAAAAATAATTGAAGAAATAGACCACCCTGATGGTGAGATTCAAGATGAAGAATTAGCTCAAGCTAAAGATAATAATATTCTGAAAGGGATAATTGAGTTGGAATGACTGTTTGACATCAATCAGATAGTTTGACAAAAATATTTTCCTCAAAGTAATGGAGGAAAATCTTAGTTATACAATTTTCATACTAAATAAGATCCTAAGAACATGCTTATAGGAAAGGTTTGTACCAAAGAATAGAAGAAATATCACTCAGGCACTCAAATATTATTGGAAGGTTATACCATGGACATATGATGATTTGAAAACCTACGATACTTCCATCATCACACATACAATACCACTAAAGCCTAATATAAATCCTTTCCAATAGAAAAAATGGCCAGTAAATTCCATCTTAGAGCCATTAATCCAATAGGAAGTTCAAAAATTTCTATCATCCTAACTAATATTCCCTATCAAACATTCTACTTGGGTAGAAAATTTAGTATGTGTAAGGAAGACGACTAGAGACATAAGGCTATGCATAGATTTCTGGAATCTTAACAAGGAATTTGAGAAAAATAATTATCCACTACCTTCAATGGAAGAAGTTTTACAAATAATAAATGGTTCACAGATGATACCCTTTTTGTATGGATTATGTGGATATAATCAAGTAATGGTAGCAAAGAAAGATTAGATGAAGACAACATTCAGCATGAATTGGGGGACTTTTGCTTACTGAAGGATGCCATTTTAATTGATAATTGCTAGAGCTACATTTCAGAGAGCCATGGATTATGCTTTTCAAGACTTGATAGGAAAATGTATTATCATCTAAGTGGATGATCTAATAGTATTTTCAAATAATGGAGGAGATCATGTTTGATATCTTAGGGTAATCTTGCAAAAGTGTGAAACTTATGGAATTTAACTAAATCCTAAGAAATGTATTTTCAAGGTGACTAAAGGTAAACTATTGAAATCATATTTGGGTAAGATCAATTTCATTCAAAAATTTATCACCAAATTTGCTAAGATAGTGAAACCACTTAATGATATGTTAAAGGAAGATGTAAAAATAGAGTGGAAAAATGAGGCTAAGAATTCTTTTGAAAATATAAAAGCTACAATAGCAGAAGCACGGGTACTGGTAAGTCCAGACTAGGTTAAAACTTTTTATATTTACTCTTTTGCTTCTGGTCATACCTATGTAGTAGTACTAACTCAAAAGGGAGAGAAAAAAGAAGAAAGTTTGATTTCTTTTATGAATGTTCCATTGAAATAAGTGGAGCTAAGATACACAAATTTTGAGAAACAAGCCTTTGCAAAGAAACAAGTAAATTTAGGCATTACATCCTCAAGAGTATAGTTAAAGCTATTGCTTTAGATTCTACAGTTAAAATGTTGTTAACACAGAGTGAGCTCAGAGAAAACAAAGCTAACTGGGTTAAAATATTATAAGATTTTGATTTAGAAATTATAATCATGAAATTGGTTTATGCACAAGCTTTGGTCAAATCTCTTGCAAAAATAGAGGCACAAATCTCTAGCCAATAGTATACTTTGGATGTAAAGATCAATAAGATTGGTATTCAGATATATGGCATTATTTAGTTAGACATACTTGCCCCGATCATATGCAAATAAATCAAAGAAGAGATATTAAGATTAAATTAAAAATTTACATCATCAAAGGAGGAGATAAATATTTAAAAGAAATCATGAAGGAATATATTTGAGATGTTTGAATTGAATGGAAGCAAACAAAGTGTTGCAAGAATTGTATGATAAGTTTGGAAAAACTCACAAATCACCTTTAGCTATTGCAGACCTCATTTTGAGAGCTGGTTATTATTGGCCAATGATTTTTAAAGATACATATGAACATGCGAAACACTGTTATACATGTCAAACTACAACAAATGAAGGAATATTCAATGCTCAGCAATTACAACCAGTGATGGAGATGGACCCTTTTTCACAATGGGGAATAGATTTCATTGGGACAATAAATTATCCATCATCCATAGGTCACATATTTATATTAACTGCTACATATTATTTCACTAGATGGACTGAAGCATGTCCTAATGAACAATGCACCATAGAGGTGGTAATCAAAATTTTGGAGGAAAATATTATTACCAGGTTTGGAGTACCATATGCACTAGTATATGATAATTATATCCTTGCTTTTTCTTCATTAAAATTTTCCAATTGGGCATTTGAATATGGTATAACATTGAAATTTTCATCTAATTATTATTCATAGGAAATGGATTAGTAGAATCACCAAATAAAAACCTGATGGATATAATTAAAAAATTGATAGAAAAGAATCCTAGGGAGTTGCATTCTTTATTGAAATTTACCCTTTGGGTAGATTGTACTAGGATAAAATCCATGCTGGTAAATTCTCCTTACCACCTAGTTTATGGGGTAGATCCTATATTGCCAATAAATTTTAAAATACCTACTAGGAAATTTGCTTAGGAATGCATTGGATTAGATGATCAAACTGAAGCTCGATTGTTGCAATTAATGAATTTGGACGAGAGGCATACCTAAGCTATAGATCATCTTTGTAGGTATCAATTTTTGGTGAAATGATGGTTTGATAAAAGGGCTAGATTAAAATATTTTAGAATATCTGACTTAGTCTTGTACTAAAACAAAGCCCATGAACGTAAAGGTGACCATGGTAAATTTGACAAGTTGTGGACTTGTCCTTATCAAGTTTCTGAAATTTTAGGTGATAGTACCCATAGGTTCAAGTTTTTGATTGGTGAAGACGTCCCATTTCCTATCAATGGGTAGTTGTTAAAGCATTATTTCCAGTCTTAATTTTGTAAATAGTTTTCGTAGATAGTTTTGATGTTGCTTTGTAAATAATCATTTGTTGCTTTGTTTTTTTTTCTTTTTTTTGGGCATTGCATCATTTGGCTATACAATTTTGGAAAACTTTCTGAAGGTGAACAAGGTAATAGAACGTCAATTCTGGGAATTTGATCTATTTTTTGACTAGAAATAGTCCTTTAATTATGGATAATTGGAGTTTTTTTGGTTCTTTTACTCTAGTTAGAATAAATCATTAGGTTGATGTTGAGCTACAAATCACATATTTTAAATAATTCTACTAAAAGTTGGGATAGCAGTTGTTTACATTAAGTGAAAAACAAAAAGGCTACCTTTGCTACCACTATAATTCCCAACCTAATAGTGGGTGTCATTGCTTGCAAGTTGAAATGAGCTATCATTAAAATATCAAGAAAAAGAAAAGAAAATGAGCTATAAAATAAATATCAAAAGAAATAAATCAAATCTTTAGGCATCCAAATATCTCTATCAGAGTTATAAATGCTTGACTGGAAGTAGACCTATGTTTGGGGAAATTAGAGAGATAACCTTGTCAGGGCTATAGACGCTTGACTAGAAACAAGGCTCTATCCATGGTTCAATTTGAAAGGGAATTTGAAAATTATGTAGGTCAATGCAAATAATTGCTATGCTTTAAGTTTACTTTAGTGGAAATAATCAATTGCACACGCAAGCTCAGTAATACTTAATCTTGTATGCTAGCTAAAGTGAAATTGGAATGTCAGAATGAAGATCTAACTATTTATAATTAGAAGACTAAAACAAGTTGAAATATGGGTTTTCAATTGAGATTTGACTTTATATTGTTTTTTTTAGTTTTGTTCATTGCTAGTTGTGTGATTTCACAACAAACCCCATTTTTCTCCTTTGCAAAAGTGGACCCCTTTTTTTCCTTTCCTTTCCTTGCTTTGGCTTGCTTTGGATTTGTTTTGGGAGTTAGTAAAATTACAAGTCTCATTTTCAATTTTCTTGGTCTTTTCTTTAGTCCTTTTTCTCTTTTAGATTCAGTGTCCCAACCTTTTTACAAAGTTTTATCAATTTACCAAAAACTAGAATCCTAGAGCTTTTGCAGTTACATCAAGGATATTGTATCTTTGATTGATCCTAGTCCCACCCGATAAGTTCTCACCTGAAGGTTCTCAATCTCGGTGATTGTGCTTTCCATATATTGGATTCTAATAGTTTCTTTTGGTTTTCTTTACCCAAAGGTCAAAAACTAAAGGTTCACTTATATAATGTATTGAATAGCTTTTGATATCTTTTGAACCTGGTTCCCAGTTCCTCTCTTTGCTCTTGGTTTTATTTAAAGCTTAGAGGTAAGTGTCTTGGTTGCTTGTAATTTTTTTGTGTCACCAAAAAATGTATACTCTTGAAGAAAGAGGCAATTTTGTGATTAATTTGGTTCTATGTTAGATACTCATGCATCAATCACCCCTTAAAAACTACATTTATAGGCCCCTAATGCTCATTATTTTGGACTTTAAGGCCTCTTCCACACATAAATCATACAAATATTGACAAAAAATATTCAAATCATTCAAATTCCACAAAACTCACCTTAGAAACCCCTGGTGGGACTAAGTCACCCAAGGTGGCGACTTAGTCCCTTTTGAGGGATTTTTCACTTTTGGGTGGGAAAATCACCAACTTACTTCAAATTCTCAATGGATGTTAGCTTGTGAAGTTAAAGTAATGAATAATTAGGTGTTGATGCCTATAAATATATGTTTTAGGCCATTTTTCATAACATTAAGTCATTTTTCAACATGAAAATTCAAGAGTCAAGAGTCAAATATCTTTCAGAAGAAGATTTATTAGTCTATCGACAACAAATTTAAAGCTTTAGGGTAGAAGGTTAGGGTTTTTGAAGGTCTTCAAGCTCAATTTTTTTCCAAGATATTACATTGCAAAGGGTTGATCATGGGTGCCTATGGAGAATCATGGAGAAATCTAGGTTGAGGAGATGCAACTAGCCATCAAATCAAGCCTAAAGACTTGTTTTCAAAGTGATTCCATCTTCCATTTTCTCTCTATTTTCAGCCTAAGGAAGGTTTTCCTATCATGAAGATTCATTTCTAATGTGATTTAGTGTCTCTTGGAATGAGTCTTGCATGTTTCTATATCTAGTTATGCATCTTATTCTTGCATGTTAGAATAGGGTTTCATATTTTTACCTTAGAAAAAAAGTAAGTTGCTTGATTTGGGGAATAATTAATGACAAATTAGACTTAATGAGGCCTTGATTTAGTGTTGTGAAGCATTTTATGCATCCACACTAGGTCTTGGACCCTTGCAAATTGAATAACTTTATGTTATTGATGTCTTGTAAAGGTGTTGTAAAGTGTTGTAAAGGACTTTCACGCTTTTCTAGACTTAATAAATCCATTTCTCCCTAATTTAACATTATAAAATGTGTTTAATAACATTATCACGTCAATCTAGAATGTTTTAAAAATAAAATTAATGTTAATATAGTATTGTAATGTGTCTTGCACATTCACATTGGTTATTGTTCCTTTCTAGGCTAAGTGGACCTTATTTTAGTGTTGTAAAGTGTATTTAATCATACTTTCACGTTGAATTCTATGTCTCAAGCCCTAATTGACCTTCACATCATCATTAATAGTACTCTATTAACCCATATTGTGCATCCTAAGGCTTAAATTGATCAAATAATCGAATAAGTCAAAATATGAACCTTATTTTATTATCTCTTGGCATCCTAGCTATCAAAATGGCCCCTATTGGACCCATTCACCATCCATTCTGAATTAGTCCCATCCAGATGGGACCCATTAACCATGGGTGGCAAATGAGTCCCATTTGGCCCATTTTTGACCTTTGAGCGAGAAAATTTGAAATTTAAGTTTGTTATTTTTAGATGTCGGCCTAAGGGATCCAATTTATGTGAAGGTGGATTACCTATAAAATCAGCTCTCTAAACCCTAGATCATATTTTTTCTTCATTATTCATCCATAACTATTCTAGCTCAAGTCAAACAAGTTGGGGCTTCACCATTTCAAGGCATTAAGACATCAATTTTCAGACATTGAAGGGGAGATTCATCATGTTTTGTTGCATACATCAAAGATAAAACATCATTGCAAGGTAATCAACTCCATTATTGCATGCTTCATTTCATTCATTCATCATTTTGGGTTAATTACATAAAAGGGGTTTGACCAAGGCAAACCCCCATGCCTTAACATTCAACATTTCTCACTCTTGTCTTGTGTGTTTGTAGAATTAGGCCTCTTAGAAGCTTAGAAATCATTCAAGATTGCATTGAAAATTTATTCAAGTCATCTCTTCATTGGATAAGGAAAAATATCAACAAAAAGTCATTTGTAGGCCCAAATCTGACAATTTCAAAACTGGACACCTTGAGAAGTCTAAAATGTAGACCGAAAGCTCTAGATTCTACCCTTGAATATTCAAAAATTCACAAGTGGACTCATTCGCCATGGGTGGAAAATGAGTCCCACTCTAAGGTCATTTTTTGGTTTTGTATATGTTTAGATACCCTATTGTCTGAAATAGGTTTCATAACAGTTTTATAGAACTGGGATTGATTCCCCCAAAATGGCGAATGATTCCCACCAGGCATGAAAATTAGCATCATAAGCATTTCAAATTTCATTTCTAGCCTCCTTCAATATCTCAGGTGTACACTTTCAGTTTCATCAAGTTTTGTTGCAATTTGCATTCATTTCTAGGTGTTTTTGCATTACACAATGTGTTTGCAAACAAGTTATATTTCTTAGATTTTGAATACTTAAATCAATCAATTTTAATACTTAATTTCATTCACATCATTGAATTTATACATAATTTCATCATACACATCTTATATTGAGTGAACCACCTAAATTTTGGGTCTGGGATCTATCTCTTTACATTAGTTGAAAAATCCTAATCGAACAAAAGAGGCATAACATTCCTAACCATAAAATCTATGGTTCATTTTGGTGAACCTAATTTTCAAAAAATTTCTTGTCTGATTTTGGATTCCTTCATCATAGATCTAGCCTTGGATTGACTTTGCATTAGGGTTTTCAAATTAGTTACTTTGCATGCTAGGTTTCAAATTTTGCATTCATAAAAAAGTGCATTTAGGTTGCATTGTTGGCATCTAAATTCATTTAAATTTTCTAAAATTCTACATTTTTAACTTAGGTCTGCATCATATCACTTAGAGCACATCAAAATCCCTCAATTTTTTTTGAAAATTCTGAAAAAAAGTCCATACTTGGACTCATTTTCCACTGTGGGCGAATCAGTCCCTTTTAACCCCTAAATCTGCCTTTTACAGAGCTGAAAACCCTATTTTTAGGTTTCTATTTGGTACCATTTTCTAGCTATATCAGTTGGCTGCATTTTTTGTAACATACATTTCATCACATCTAGCCTAAATTAGCTCTTTTCATGCATGTTTTAAATTTCACTTTTGCATTCTCATATTGTTACATAGCATAATCAGTCAATTATTCTCTAAAAATTGCATTTCATTTCAGCCTTTTACATTGCATTTTGAGTTAGTATAGATTGTTATTTCAAAATGTTAGTTTCAATCTTCTCCAAATTTGCAAAAGAAAAGTTACTCAATAAACATGATCATCATTCATTCAATGCATGTCCTACTTATGAGATTCTCTTAGCACAAGAGAGTGAAAATGGTAATGTTAACCTTAAACTTACACCCTCTCTTATCTTCCCTATTTGTGTGGATAATGTGATAGAAGATCGCACAAACATAAATACTTATGATGATATAATTGTGATTCTCCTATTACCTCTCCTTTTAGTGATGAAGGTATCTTGGTGAAAGATGACACAATCATTGAGAATCATGAGGATCTTGTTTTTCCTTCTTTGTGTCCCCTTTGGGAAGATATTTTAGCACAAGAGAATGAAATCATAGACACATTCTTAAACATCACCTTACCTAATTTCCACTGTGAGGATAATTTTGAGGAAGATAATATTATAAATGATGAGGATGTGTTGGTCTACAACAACCCTCTTTAAGATCCTTCCCCTATCTATCCTATTTTGAAAGAAAATTGAGAAAAAAGGCATGACATTTTAAAAGCTCATAATAATCATACTTGTTCTTCTCCTAGTATCTCCCCTTTGTAAGGAAGATGATTTGATGTTAGAAAACACAACCAATAAGAGTCATGAGAATCTTAGTTACGCCCTTCCACCTAAGAAAAAAATTATTGAACAAGACAATTCAACCATTGATCATCCTCATAGTTGTGATGAAGTGCTTTTAGGAGAACCTACCTTAGAATGTCAAGAAACTTTGGTTTGTAGTTCTCCTCAAAACCCTGCTCCTAGGAACAATGTCATGATGCAATAAAAAAAACACAATAATAATATAGACTCTCACTTGCTAAAGGATGTTAACATTATTCAACCTCAACTCATCCTTTAACCCCTTTTGCACAAACAAACTCAAAATAAGCCCGAAATCATCCTCTACTCACCTCACAATAATGTATCATAGTAGTTGAGTTACAATACCATTTCTCATACATATAACACTCACAATAATTTTCAACCACCACAACCAGCCCCAACTTCCTTTCCTTTACCTAATCCTATCCCATCTAAACCTATCTTAACAGGTATTCCTAGTGGAAAGGAGTATAGTCTTGTTGAACAACTAAAGAATACTCCCGCTTAAATCTCATTATGGGACCTTATTCAAGCCTCCCCTCACTATCATAACATAATCCAATTATCCTTGCAACAAGTTCCTATCCATTCTAATGCACAACCAACTGACATCAAAACCATGATCCAAGGAATAAATAATGACATTTTTTTCCACCAAATTGAACTCCCCCCTTTGAACATGCAAAAAAAAAGAAGAAGCTTTCATGATCATTGCTCAATGCAATCATATGGGGATAAAGAAAACCCTTATTGATAATGGTTTTGCACTTAATCTATGTAGTGTGAATATCCTTGATAGATTGTGTGTTGACAAGTCACAAAAAATACCTGATTCCTTCTCTATTTAAGGATTTGATAATACAACAAAACAACTACTTGGTGTAATTACTTTTCCTATTACAGCTGGGGTGGCTACTTTGGAAAATTCTATTCATGTCATGCCTTATGATCTTTCATATAATCTTCTTTTAGGCAGATCATGGATTCATGAGATGAGTGTAGTTCCTTCAACCCTTCATCGTATAATGAAATATGTTTATAGCAATAAAATTTATCAACCCTTCATCGTATAGAGCCTGAGCCTAAAATTTGCTTGTAGCTTGAAAAAGGAGCTACAAGTCCTCTGAAAACATTGATTCCAACATCCAATATAGACTCTCTCAGAATTGAACAAAAGAATGAGGAATCAGTGTCTAAATTATTTGGCGACGATTGGGGATCCTTAGAATTCACACCATCATTTATGGGTGAATACATAATCACACAAAATAAAGATGAGAAACAAGAACAACCAACCATCATGACAACTCAAATTTTCACACAATCTTCTCAACCATCTATCTGCTCTACTTTGGAAGAAAATATAATATACACAACAAATTTTGATGAGATAGATTATTACTCTCCACCTAATTTGATAGCAATGAACAAACTTTATGGAAAAGGTTATGAACTCATGAAACAACTTGGATATAGTGGAAAAGGATGTGGTGCTTGTGAACAAGGTATCTACAACCCTATAGAACCTAACACACAACAAACAACTCATGTTCTTGGTTATTATCCTCTGATCAAGATAAAAAAACCTTCACTCAACATCAACAATCTCACACAACACACTTCTAAATCTTCCTTAATAGTTCTCCATCCTAAAATACTCAAAACTAGTGGTCTTGAACATCATCATTTACACAATATGACACAAACAACAAACTCTTCGCTTAATGTCAATATCATCTCACAAGATACCAATGATTGGAATCTACTAGATTCTCCCTCCCCCTGTAAGAGTGGGAAAAAAATATCGCAATCTAGAGAAACTCGTGTAAGTATGACATCAACTACTAAGCAAGATGTAGCTTTCACGCAAGCCACAAGACCACCTTCTATCATTGATCAAGAGGACATCTTTTCGAGACTCCTCCAAGATCACTTGTTCACCCTCCCTCCAAAACCTCATAAGAAATGCTATTCCAAGACTTCATTCTATGCTTATCATAGAGTTCATGGTCACTTCAACAATGAATGTCATGCTTTGAATCGTATAATCCAAACAATTAAGGAGTTTGGTATGATTCCCTCTATGGGGGGCACCTAGATTCTATAATTGATACTAATTTTCACTCTAGCATGCATTTCATTAATCATTTTGGCTCACCCTTGTCTTGCACTCAGTGGGGGCAAGGGGTTATGTAGCCTTATCCTTGTATGTCACTTGTGGTTGTCTCCTTTGGCTAGTCATTAACATTTCATGAATATATAAGAGGAAGCTCTGGATGTGGATGACATGCCTTAATTTGGCTCGCATATGACATACTACCCTTTATTCATAACGTAGCTTATCAAAAACATATGACTTGGCATAGGGCTTTCCGGGTAAGCTCTCATGTTCTCTTCTTTCTCCTTCTACTTTAAAGCAATTGTTCATAGTACTGGTGTTCGTAACAACTTTCAAGTGGGGGGAATACATCACCACTCACATTTCATTGTGTTATTTTCTTTTTCTTATTATTTCCTCTCTTGGAAGAATTAGGCCTGTATAATGTTGCCTAGGATGAGACCTTGCACTTGTCCTCTCTTGGAAACAAGATGAGATCATTTGCACTTTTCCTCTCTTGGAAGCATTATGTACAATGTTTCCCAGGATGAGACCTTGCACTTGTCCTCTCTTGGAAACATTAGGCATGATGTTCCCTAAGATGAGACCTTTCATGAACTATGTGAAATCCCTTTCAACATTCCTTACACTATTTTGCATTAACAATGTCTATGAGTATGAAGCATACAAAGTTTTTCTTACCTCATAGAGCTCGAAGATAATTTTTGTGGTGCCTTATTAAAGTTATCAGGAGGTATAACTTTCATATGGTTGAGTGGGAAGCCCATTTTGAGGCACAACTTTCCCCATAGCCAACTATGTGTTTATGAGTGCATACCAACAAGCATATGTTTCACTTAGCGGATAGGCATGAGTTCTATCGCCCCAGATTGAGTACACATTTATTTTTTGAGAAAAAAGTTTAGATCTGATCCACAACTAGTTGGATAAACTATCAAAGCTTGATCCACAACACTTTCATTTCAGGTATGTGCAAGATCATCATGGAGAAAAAGGCCCTTAAGTAGCAAAAGATTCAGAAAAATCAAAGTTAGGTAGCTTTACATAAAAATTTGAATAAGTTATCTATATTATTTCAAAAATATGTAAGAATAGAATATGTAGAAAATTGAATGTAGTTTCTAAACTAATAGGTTTATTTTGTAAAAGAAAAATCTATTTGGTGAAAATTTTAAATTTCAATGTAGTAGTACTTCAATTTTAGGGAAAAAATAATAAGTAGGTGTCTGTCTGACCACCCTAACCATAATAAAATGATAATATTTTTTTATAATATTTTAGATACAAGTAAAGGAATCATGTCCTGATGTGATGCATATTTTTTGTAATTTTTTCCATGTAAATAATTAATTATGATTTTTTTATTACAACTATTAAAAAATATAAAAAATCGTATGTCTAACCACTTCACTTGGTCAAAACTTCATGAAATTCAGTTTTCTTTTTTTTAATCCTATAGTATGTGAAGCATAGAATGTGACTTATGTTTCAGATTCAAAAAATGTGATACTGTTTGAAAGCTATAGATGTTTTTCAATTAGCCTATTAATCTGGACTTTAGTTGTAATTCAAATAGAAAATGAATAATAATTATTTATTAAATTCAAAGTAAAGCATAATTTGTATTGGTGGAAAGTTGAGAATATCCTTTAAAAACCATTTTCGTTTCACCAATTTTGGGTAAAAAAAAGTCGTTAGCCACATACCCATCATATCGCCGCTTTTTGGCCCATCATGATCCTGCACATATCCTTTCTCTTTCTCCTATTTCTTGCCATTGCATTATTTTTTATCTTCATGGTTTGACTTAGGATATTTTACCCTAGAGCCTTGGCCACCTCCTTTTATCTTTTTCATTCTTTGTCATCTGCATCTATACACTTGGATCTCTCTTGAATGTCACCTTTAGTATGAGTTTGAAGCAAGTTCCTCCTCTCACTAAAGTGGGGGTTAAATTTACCATAGAAAAAAGGACACTTGCTTGATTCGGGGAATAATTAATAAAAAATTGGACTTAATAAGGCCTTGATTTAGTGTTGTGAAGTGTTTTATGCATCTAAACTAGGTCTTGGATCCTTTCAAATTGAATAACATACTTTTATTGATGTATTGTAAAGGTGTTGTAAAGTGTTGTAAAGGATTTTCACACTTTTCTAGACTCAATAAACCCATTTCTCCCTAATTTAACATTATAAAATGTGTTTAATAACATTATCACATCAATCTAGAAGGTTTTAAAAATAAAAATAATGTTAATCTAGTGTTGTAATGTGTCTTGCACATTCACATTGGTTTTTGTTCCTTTCTATGCTAAGTGGACCTCATTTTAGCATTGTAAAGTGTATTTAATCACACTTTCACATTGAATTCTATGTCACAAGCCCTAATTAACCTTTACATCATCATTAATAGGCCCCTATTAACCCATATTATGCATTCAGAGGCTTAAATTGATCAAATAACCAATAAAGTCACAATATAAACCTTATTTTCTTATCTCCTAGCATCCTAGCTATCAAAATGGCCCCTATGGGACCCATTATCCATCCATGGTGAATCAGCCCCATACAAATGGGACCCATTCACCATGGGTGGAAAATGAGTCCCATTTGACCCATTTTTTACATTTGAGTGGGAAAAACTTGAAATATAAGTTTGTTATTTTCACATGTCAGCCCAAGGGATCCAATTTACAAGTTAATAAGGTGGATTTCCTATAAAATAAACTCTTTAAACTCTAAATAATATTCATTATTCATTATTCATCCATCATTCTTCCATCTCAATACAAACAAATTAGGGCTTCACCATTTCAAGGCATTAAGACAACAATTTTCAGACATTCAAGGGCAGATTCTTCATGTTTTGTTGTAGAAATCCAAGATAAAACATCATGGAAATGTAATCAACCATGTTATTGCATGTTTCATTCCATTCTTTCATCATTTTGGTTTAATTACCTAAAAGGGGTTTGACCAAGGCACACCCCCATGCCCTAACATTCAACATTTCTCTCTTGTCTTGTGTGTTTGCAAATTTAGGCCTCTTGGAAGAATAGAAATCACTGAAGATTGCATTACAAAGTTATTCAAGTCATCTCTTCATTGGATAAGAAAAAATATCGACAAAAAGTTATTTTCAAGCCCGAATCCAATAGTTTTAGAACCAAAGACTTGGAGGAGTCTAAAGTGTAGACCGAAAGCTCCAGATTCCACCTTTGAACATTCAAAAATTATAAAGTGGAATAATTTTCCATCGGTGGTGAATAAGTCCCACTCTAAGGTCAATTTTTGGTTTTCTGCATTTTTAGATATGCTTTTGCCTTAAACAAGTTCTAGAACAGTTTTGCAGAACTGGGATTGATTCATCTAGAATGGTGAATGAGTCCCACCAAGCTTGAAAATCAACATCAACAACATTTTAAATGTCATTTCCAGCCTTTTTCAATATCTTAGGTGCACACTTTCAGTTTCGTCAAGTTCTATTACAATTTACATTCATTTGTAGGTGTTTTTGCATTACACAATGTGTTTTCAACCAAGTTATATTTCTTAGATTTTGCATTCTTAATAAAGTTCAATACTTAATTACATCCAAATAATTCCATTTATACATAATTTCATCATACATATCTTAGATTGAGTGAACCACCTAGATTTTGGGTGTGGGATCTATCTCTTTTCATTAGGTGAAAGACCCTAATCGAACAAAAGAGACAACATTCCTAACCATAAAATTTATGTATCAATCTTATTTTAAGACTTATTAGTCATAGAAACAATTAGGGCTAGGATTTTATGTAGATTTTATCTCTTTCAATGTTTAAATACTAGCTAGGAGTTTTACCAAGGAAAAACCCCCATTAGAAATCAATTTATATTCTATTTTGTGGGAATTTTCACAGGTTCATATTTGGGTTTCTGTTAGAAAATAGAGTGCAGACTGTAGGCTTCTGAATCCACTTTTAGATTTTCAAAAAATCCAAAGTGGACTAAGTCACCATCAATGGAGACTTAGTCCCACTGTACCTATTTTTCAGAAGTTTGTATAGATCTAGATACCCATTCGGCTGAAACGGGCTCCAAAGAAGTTTTCCAAATTTGGGATTAAGTCACCCAGCTTGGCATAAGTGTCCTATTTAGCGAGAAAATTAGATTCTCTATAATTTCAAAGAAATATGTAGTCTTCATCTTGGCCTCTATCAGTTTCTAGGTGCATTCTATCTATTTGACTTCCTTATCTTGCTTTATATTCCATTTAATCTATCTTTCTACATATCACAATGTGTTTACAAACATCTTGCATTTCCTTAGTTTTACATTAATAATACATCTCTGTTATCAGTCCTTTACATTTAGGACATTCCATTTAGGAATATTTCAATCAAACTAGCATTAGTCTTTAGTGAACCTCCAAGTTTTTTTGGGATACCTTTCTCCTTTTAGGTGAAAAACTATAGAAGTGCAAGAGAGAAGCTCCCTAAATAAATTTTGGTTCATTTTGGTGAACCCATATTTAGAACATCCTATTTCTTATTTGGATTGCATTTACATACTAGGAATACCTTGCATCAAATTATTAGTGAAAAGCTCCTTTTGGCTTGCATTATTGCATGTCATTTCCTTGCACAATAGTGAAATTTTGCATATAAACTTTAGATTGGAATTATACAGAACAAAGCACATCAATATTCATCAAAAAATTTAGAAAAACTTCAAAAATACCCTTACTAGGGCTAATTCACCATCCTAGGTGACTTAGTCCCAGTACACATTTTGAATCAGTGTTTTCAAAATTATGTTTCCAGTTTCTTAAGTTACTATTTGTTTCAGCTCCTTTTCTATTTCAATTCACATATTTTCTATTACATTCAAATAATTAGCATTAGAATTATTTACTTTCATGGCCATTATGGATAGCATTAGATTTTTGCAATTTTAATTTTTAGCATTAGTTCCTAGTTCATTTAGATCAGATTCATTAGAAAATGCAAACAAAAATGTTCAACAATAAAAAAAACAATCACAACAATGCTTCACTTTAGGAAAACTATATCATCCAAACCTTTTATTAGTGATGACTGGGATAAGTTAGATGAAGCTCTACAGGGCTTTATCTCTCTAAGTTCATCCACTAAGGCTTGTGATGACTAACCCAAATTTATCTTCCAAACCTTTTAGTAGTGATGACTTTGATATGTTAGATGAAGCCCTTGAGGACTTCATCTCACAATAGCCATCCACTAAGGTTTGTTGTGTGCAACCTAAAATAAAATATTTCAATGTAATTGAACCTAAAATCATCCCTTAACCACCCTCACATCAACCTCAACCTCCACCTAAACCCAAGTCTATCCTTTACCCACCTAAGCATGATTTGGTTGCTCATACACATTATACTAGAAATAAACTACAACCACAACAATCAAACCCTACACCTTTACCTTTACCAAATTCCATCTTTCCTAGTGCTCCTTACTTAAACTCACACCTTAGGGAGTATGACATCATCGAGAAACTTAAGAATACTCCTACATAGATATCCCTCTAGGACCTACTTTAGAATTCACCAAACTATCATTCAATTATCCAAACAACATTACAAAAAATATTGGTTCCTCTTGGTACAAGCACAAATGATGTGGTAGCTCTTATACAAGGAATGAATGCTGTTAATGTATAAATTACCTTTTAATAACATGATCTCCCTCTGTTAGAATTAAGGAAACAAAATGAGGCCTTTATGATAATTTCTCAATACAATACAATAGGTATCAAAAGAACCCTTGTTGGTAGTAAATCAACAAATCAAATCAAATTCCTTATCTATTAGAGGATTTAACAATATTACAAAGCATTTTCTCGATGTAGTCACTTTACCTATTACCATCGAAATGGATACCTTGCAAACTCCTATTTATGTCATGCCTTATGATCTTGTGTGCAACCTTCTTTTGGGAAGGCCATGGATTCATTAGATGCATGCAGTGCCTTTGACCCTTCATCGATTAATGAAATACATCTATAATTTTTTCTTTTATCAAGTTGAAATAGAACTTGAACGTAAAAATTTCTTACAACTTGAAAAAGGAACAAGTCCTTTGAACACTTTGATCCTGACATCTCACAGAGAACCCATTGAGACCAATAAACACAAAGAAGAACCAATGTCTAACTTACTAGGTGATGATTGGGGTACATTAGAATTGAAACCTTCATTTATGGATGAATACATAATCATGCGAAAAGAGGATGGAAAACAAGAAGAACCAATGGTTATGTCGGCTTAGAATTTGGAAGAATCTTACCAACATCTATCTCATATAATTTGTATTAAAATACAATATACACAACAATTTTTGATGAGATAGATTATCAAAATTCACCTAACCCAAAGGAAATCGAAAGACTTTATGGATGAGGTTATGAAGTTGTGAAAAAAATGGGATATAACAGTAAAGGATGTGGAAAAGAATGAACAAGGAATTTGAGTTCCTATACAAGCTAATACACAAGAGACAAAGATTGGTTTGAGATATTCTTTTTCTAAATGAATGAAAGAAACTCAAAGACCATCGCTAAATATCAAAACCATCACATGTAAACCAAGAATCAATCTTACACTAAAGGATCCCAAATTCCTTGATATGGATTCACCACTGTCATGGGAGTATGTTGAAAGTGATGAAGCCTTGAAAAAATCGTTAGGTGCTTTTGATAAGACATCTTCTTGCAAGAGAAAAGTTATGTGCAATGTGATAATTACCAAGCAAAAATATATTGATTCTAATGAGACAGATGTGAGCATGGAACCATATGATCCCAAATTTCCCAAGTCTAATGAACTCCCCTTAGGAGATACACTTGACATAAAAATTGAAATAAATGATAAAGAAAAGGTTATTAAGATTGGGAAGTTGCTTCATGAATTTCCTAAATTTTTGCTTGGGAATATTCATATATGCCAGGAATAGACCCAAAGATAGTAAGACATAACATTTTTCTTGCTAACAATGCTAGGCCTGCTCACCAAAAGATACAAAAAATGAACCTTCAGATAGCCTTGCATGTTAAAGGAGAACTTAAAAAACTCCTTGATGCAGGTTTCATTCGACCTATTTATTATTCTCCTTTGATCTCAAGCATTTTCATCATCACTAATCCAAAAAATTATATTAGGATATGTACAAATTTTCATGACTTGAATAAAGCCTCCTTAAAGGATGATTTTCCCCTTCCTAATATTGACATGATAGTGGATTCCACTATGGGACATGCTTTGTTGTCTTTTATGGATGGATTTTCTGGTTATAATCAAATCTTTATTAACCCACAAGATCAATACAAGATAACATTCACAACTATTTGGGGAACATTTTTCTTTGTTATGTTGCCTTTTGCATTAAATAATGCAAGCCCAACTTATCAATAAGCAATGACATTGATATTTCATGTTTACATATATATAATCTTGGAAGATTATGTTAATGATATCCTCACTAAATCCATAACAAGAAAAGGCAATGTGAATCTCCGTTGAATTTTTTTTGAATGGATGCATAAATACAACATGTGATTAAATTAAAAAATGTGTCTCTTTGGAGTAGATAGTGGAATTTTTTTGGAATTTATCATATCTCACAGAGGCATTGAGGAAAACATAAATAAAATTGATGCTATCATAAAAATTCCACCTCCTAGGAACATTTCTCAATTGTGCACATTACCAGGAAGAATTCAAGCCATCCATCATTTTTTTCCTCCTTAGTTGATCGAACATTACCTTTCACACATCTTCTCAAGAAGAATGTGCATTTTGATTAGAATGAGGATTGTAAACATGCCTTTAAGTGTTTGAAGGAATACCTTGCACCTCAACCCATTTTACAACCTGGTATGTCAAACAAACCATTTATCCTTTACATTGCTACATCTTCCCATGCTCTTGCTGCCTTGTTGGCTCAATAAGATGATAATGGAAAAGAACATCTAGTTTATTACATCAATCAAACTTTAATCAATTATGAAACATGATACACCCCAATTGGAAACAATGTATGGCTATTGTATTCACTACTAGTAAGTTGTGACATTATTTACTAAATGTGAAAATACAAGTCATGAATTTTTTTTTACCCTCTCAAATATCTTTTTAACAGAACAAACTTATCAGGATGTTTACATGAAACATAGATTTTAGGACCCAATGGACTCTCTAAATATTATAGGGTTTTTCCCCCAAAAGGAGAGAGATTAGATCCTAAAATGCTTATGTGACATTCAAATTAGGATGCATGAAAAATGATATGATGTAAATGAACTAAAATAAATGCAATTGACTAATTAAAATTATCTACAAGGAATGCAAAAGTGCAATTTAAGCTATGTTTGAAAACACACTATTATATGCAAACAACTATAAAAGATGGAGAAATAGAAAGAAATATGCAGAAAAAAAAGTAGAGGGTCAGATCTGAGTGCACCTGGATGATGTGTGAGCTTTTTGGAATGTCTAGAATGTTGATCAAAATTTATATTTTTTCACAGTGGGACTCATTCACCAAGGGTGGTGAATCAGTCCTCGTACTATTGAAAATTTTTCAGGAACTGATTTCTGACAACCAGGAGTTGAAATCTTAGAAAATAATTTTTTAGACCTATAGGTGGGAATCATTTTCGAAGGGTGGCCAATCATTCCACCTGCAGAAATCTAGAAAATCAGAGGAAGATTTTGTGGAGTTAGACCTATACTTCTGCTTCCTACAGGTCTCTACTTCTGAAGTTGTCAATTTCCAATCTCAAAGTTAGTTTTTGTTGATATTTTGACTTGAATGATGAAGAGATGACTTGTAATTGTAATCTTCAATGATTCTTAAGTTTCCAATAATCCTAAATTTGCATACAAACAAGAGAAGAAAAGAAATTCTTGATTCTTGAGGCATGAGAGTTTTCCTTGGTCAAACCCCGTTTAGGTAATTAAACCAAAATGATGAAATGAAGGAAGGAAGCATACAACAATGGAATAAATTACCTTGAAATGATGATTTATCTTGGATGTCTACTGAAATACATGTAAAATATTCCCTTGAATGCTTTAGAATGCTAACTTGAAGACTTCTAATGGAGAAATATTAAGTTGCTTGACTTGAAATAGAAAGTGGATGATGAATTCAAGATGCAAGATGTAATAATGAATTGTTAGATCTAAAATAATGGTAAAAATACTTTAATTATAGAAAAGTGTGCCTTAGTACCTGATTATACCTCATCATAGGCCGACATAAAGTGAAAACAAACTTTAAATTTCACCTTTTCCTGCTCAAGGGTGAAAATGGGGACATATAGGACTCATTCACTATGCATGGAAAATGAGTCCCCTGGATGGTACTCATTCACCAATCATGGAAAATGGGTCCCATAGGGGCCATTTTGACACCTATGAAGCTAAGGAGATAGGAAATAAGGTTTAAAATGCTATCTTGTTAGGTGTTTGATCAATTAGAGCCTCGAGATGCATAATATGGGTGAAATAGGACATGTTAGTGATGATGTGAATGTTGAATAGGGTTTGGGATGCATAAACAAATGTGAAATTATAATTAAATACACTTTACAACACTAAAATTGGGTCCACATATCCTAGAAAAGCACAAGAAATAATGTGAATGTGTAAGACACATTGCAACACTAGTTTATCATTAATTTTGCATTAAGAACCTTTTAGAATGATGTAATAATTTTATTATAATGTTGAATTTCAAAAGAAATGGGTTAATTAAGTCTAGAAAAGTGTGAAAGCATCTTACAAGACTTCACAACACCTTTACAAGACATCATTAAAAGCATGTTGTTTGATTTGCAAGGGTCCAAAACCTAGTGTGGACACATAAAATTCCCCAAAACACTAGATTAGGTTCTCATTAAGTCCATTTCATGATGAAATAATCCCATGTCAGGCAAAGGGTACAATTTTTGATGACACATTAATGCCCCACTTTAGTGAGAGAAACTTGCTTCCTCACACTAAAGTAGCCATTCAAGAGAGATTCACATGTATGCCAAGCCCCAAAGATACATGATCATACAAGGGAAAGGAAGAAAGAGAGATAAGATGAAAAATATGTACTCATTCTAAGGTGTGAGAAAACCCAAAAATAAAAAGGTGAGAAACATATGCTAGTTGGTATGCACTCACAAACACAAAAGAGGATATGGGGAAAATTCATGTTGCTAGTTGGGCTTCCTGCTCAACCATGCCAAAACTATACCCATTTGATAACTTTAAGAAGGCATGACAAAGCCAAAGAAAATGCAAATGCTGGTTTAAGTTTTATAAGATAAGCAAAATAGGATAGCACCACAGGCATGCAAGTTGTGTTATGCATGGTGGCCGAATGAGAATGTTATGTGTAATATGTTTGGAGTCTTGTTCAATTTATGGAAGGTCAGTTACTTAGGGAACATTGTGTCTAATGTCTCCAAAAGAGGACTAATCAAAGAATAGTATATTCACAACTTATGGGGATGCAGTGCATTGCATCAAACCACCAAGAGGTATGCAATATGCTGAGATAGATCACACTTATGAAGGACGTCACACCCAATTCCATCCACAAAGTGATAAATGCATCACATAAATGATAAGGCTACACTAAGAAGTAAGAATGACAATGAATTATGGTGTTGCATGCCCTGCACTTTAAAGGAATTACACATCATTCTATGAGAAATTACTTTAAAGTAGAGAAGAAAACAAAAAGCAAAAAGAAAACAAGACACAAGAGCCATCCTAGAAAGCTCTATGCGAAGTCATATGTTTCAAAGCTAGGATACTTAATGTCAAGGGAAATGAAAAGGAGAAGGCATGTCACACGCAAGTCAATCTTAAGACATGTCGTGCACATCTCAAGCTTTCTCTTAAATGTTCATGAAAGGTGAACAACTAGTCAAAAGAGACAACAACAAGTGACATACAAGGGAGAAGGTTGTTTAACCCATTGGCCTCCACTTAGTGTAGGAAAAAGGTGATCCTAAAGTGGATGACAGTATGATGCCCCTTGCAAGGGATGTGAAACATGTAATAGTGAGAATACTATGATGCTACAACTATTACATGGCAAGGAGCAGCAGCTAATGTTATTTATGTGTTGATTTAGGACATAACAAGGGTAAAGGTTTATTGGGAAAAAGGTTGGTGAGATTATGTATGTTGAGTGAAGGGTTATTGGATGGTTTTATTGATATGAAAGGACAATTATGAAAAACTATGAATGGGAATAAAAAGGTTAGGGATATTGTTAACTTGCATAGGGTGATGATGAAGGGTTGAATTTGTTGGAGTAGCAAAAGTGAGGACAGGAGACTCTATTTGGTTGTCAATGGTCACTAAGATATCATTCTTATGTTCCATAAGAGTGATCCTAGGAGAAGAGCTAATATGTTCATCATATGTCATAATTGGAATAGGCAAGATAGTTTCATTGCTCATGGGAGACGCATCAATAGAAGGATAACTAGGAGTTTCATGGTTACTAATGATTTGACTCTTGTGCTCAAATAGGTCTTCCCAAATGGTAGGGGCATTAAGAAAGGGAGGAATAAGATTTTCATGAGTTTCACTAATGATATCTTCTAATACTAAACTATCTTCTTCATGTATAGAGAAGATATTAGGAGAAGAAAAGGTTTGATTGTCTCCTATACTTAAATCCTTATGTCTTAGAATTTATTCTTGAGAAGAGGAAGTAGGATTGTCATAATTTATATCCTCCACACAAATGTGTTTGTCATGATCGATCATAATTGTAGCATTTTCACCATTAGGGGAGGTATTGGGACATGAACGAGGACTCAGTAAGGTAGGGGAAATGATTTCATCATTTTGTGTCATAATGTTTTTGCAAGTGGGAGGTGAAGGAAGACAAGAAAGACTATCATGATCTTCAATGATTGTGTCTTCTTTCATCAAGATACCTTCATAACCAATGGGAGAGATATCAGGAGAAGAACAAGGATGATTATCATGAGTATTAGTGCTTGAATCCTTTTGGGGAAAAGCTTTAGTGGATGATTTAGAAGAGACGAATTCATCTAAGGCTTCATCTAAGATTGCATAATCATAAATACTAAAGGGCTTGGATGTTATGTCTATTGTAATTGGTTCAAAAGATTTTCTATAGTTTCCTCAATGTAGGTTGATCTAAAAGGACTACGAAAGACAACTGAAAATGGAACTTGCAAAAGTATAGTTTCCATGAATGTAAATGATGCTTATTTCTAAGAAAATGCAATATAAAGAAATAGGTTGAAATGTAACTTTTCAAATTGCAAAGAGAGTAACTGAATGATGAGATCATGCAATAATCTGAAAATGAAATGTTGCAAATGGAAAATTTAAATTTGAATAATGCATGAAATGAGCTAATTTATGCTAAAAATCATGAAATGCATGCTACAAAAATGTAAGTTCTGACTGATATATATAGGTGAAGGTACCCAACAGAAGCCTGAAAACTAATTTTTGAGTTCTGTAAAGTGTTGTTTCAGGGATCAGAAGGGACTGATTCACCCAAGGTGGCGAATGAGTCCCAGTATGGAATTTTTTTAAAATTTTCAAAAATTTGTGATTGATTTTTATGAATTTTGATAGCCAATATGAAAAACTAAATAAAAAATGTATAATTACAGAGAATCTAAATGAATTTAGATGCAAGAAATGCAATCTAAATGCACTTTTTATGAATGCAAATTTTAAAGTCTAGCATGCAAACTAATGCAAATATTAATCCAAAATGAATTCAAGGGTAGATCTATGATAAAAGACACCAAATCAGAAGAGAGAAGTATTCTAAAAGTTCGGTTCACCAAAATGAAACATAGATTTTAGGACCTAATGGACTCTCTAACTCTTATAGGGTTTTTCCCCCAAAAGGAGAGAGATTAGATCCTAAAATTCTTATGTGACATTCAAATTAGGATGTATTAAATATAATTTTATGTAAATGAACTAAACTAAATGTAATTGACTAATTAAAATGATCTAAAATGAATGAAAAGTGCAATTTAAGCTACATTTGAAAACACACTATATATGCAAACAACTATAAAAGATGAAGAAATATAAATAAATGTCCAGAAAATAAAGTATAAGGTCAAATCTGAGTGCACCTAGATGATGTGTGAGCTTTCTGGAATTTCTAGAATACTTATCAAAATTTCTATTTTTTTATAGTGGAACTCATTCGCCAAGGGTGGCAAATCAGTCCTCCTACTATTGAAAATTTGTCAAGAACTGATTTCTGATAGCCGGGAGTTGAAATCTCAGAAAATAAATTTTCAGGCCTACAAGTGGGACTCATTCGCCAAAGGTAGAAAATTAGTCCACCTGCAGAAATCTAGAAAATCAGAGGAAGATTTTGTGGAGTTAGATCTATACTTTTTCTTCCTACAGGTCTACGCTTTTGAAGTTGTCAGATTTAGGTCTGAATGTAAATTTTTGTTGATATTTTGACTTGAATGATGAAGAAATGACTTGGAATTGCAATCTTCAATGATTCATAAGCTTCCAATAATCCTAAATTTGCAAACAAACAAGACAAGAAGAGAAATTTTTGATTGTTCTGGCATGAGGGTTTGCCTTGGTCAAACCCCATTTATGTAATTAAACCAAAATGATGAAATGAAGGAATGAAGCATACAATAATGGAATAAATTACCTTGCAATGATGATTAATCTTGGATTTCTGCAGCAATACATTTAAACTCTTCCCTTGAATGCTTTAGAATGATAACCTGAAGACTTCTAATGGAGAAACATTGAGTTGCTTAAGTTGAAATAGAAAGTGGATGATGACATCAAGATGAAAAATGTAATAATGACTTGTTAGATCTAAGATGAGGGTAAAAATACTTATTTATAGACAAGTGTTCCTTAGTACCAGATTATACCTCATCATAGGCCGACATAAACTGAAAATAAAATTTCACCTTTTCCCAATCAAGGGTCCAAATGGGGCTAGATAGGACTCATTCGCCAACAATGGCGAATGGGTCCCATAGGGGCCATTTTGACACCTATGAAGCTAAGGAGATAGGTAATAAGGTTTAAAATGCTATATTGTCAAGTGTTTGATCAATTAGATCCCTAGGATGCACAATATGGGTGAAAAAGGACATGTTAGTGATGATTTAAATGTTGAATAGGGCTTGGGACACATAAATAAAAGTGAAAGTGTAATTAAATGCACTTTACAACACTAAAATTGGGTCCACATAGCCTAGAAAAGGACAAGAAACAATGTGAATGTGTAAGACACATTGCAACACTAGTTTATCATTAATTTTGCATTAAGAATCTTTTAGATTGATGTAATAATGTTATTATAATGTTGAATTTTTGAAGAAATGGGTTAATTAAGTCTAGAAAAGTGTGAAATCATATTACAAAACCTCACAAAACCTTCACAAGACATCATTAAAAGCATTTTTTTTAATTTACAAGGGTCTAAAACCTAGTGTGGATACATAAAATTTCTCACAACACTAGATTAGGGCCTTATTAAGTCCATTTTGTCATGAAATAATCCAATGTCAAGAAAAGGGTACAATTTTCGATGACACATTAACTAAATGGGTTATGTTGTTGATTGATTTTGACCTTAATTTGGTTTCACAAAAAGAAATTAAAGGTCAAGCCTTGACCTACCACTTAGTTTATGCTCCATCTCCTTTGACACTACCTGGAAATGATTCTTTTCTTGATGATAGTGTGTTGGAAAGAGAGGTTTCTACATGGGAATTATATTTTAATGGATCAAGTGTAGAAAAGGCTCTGGTGTTGGGGATATATTAATTCTTCCCTTTAGAAATCATCTTCCCTTGTTGTATTGATTGAATTTCCTATGTACAAATAACACAACTGAATATGAGCCATTAATTGTTGGATTGTGTGCTACTTTAATCATGGGTATCAAAGATATTAAGATCTTTGGTGATTCACAATTGGTGATCAAACAAATAAATGAATACTATCAAGCGAAACATGATAAATTATCGAAATATAAGGATCTCACAATGACCTTGTTGGTGTGATTTGACTCATTCACCATTTATAACATCCCACAAAAAGATGATCAACACACAAATGCAATGGCAAGTGCTTCTTCTCTTATGCCTCCTCAAGATCCTTCAAAGGATGTTACATTCGTAGTTCATCCTATCATGACACCCTCACTCAATGATAAATCTGAAGACGCGTTAACACTAATGAATGATAACTCAAGTGCATGATATGATGCAATATATAATTATTTAAAAGATGGTACCATTCTTGATCCTACAAAAAACAACACTTGAGCTCATTTAAAATAGTTAGAAACCAACTACATCACTGTTGATGTGTTATATAGATGATCCTTTGATGGTATTTTACTTAGATGTCTTAAAAATTCAAAAATCAATATTGCACTCGAACATGCTCATGCAAGATTATATGGAGGTCATTTTGGAGAAAATACCTCAGTGAAAAACCTTTTTCATATGGGATACTATTGGAAAAACATGGAAAAAGATTGGTATGCATATGTTAAGTGATGTGGATATGTGCAGGATCATCATTGAAAAAACAAACCCTTAAGTGGCAAAAAATTTAAAAAAAATCAGAGTTAGGCAACTTGATGTAAAAATTTGAATAAGTTATCTATATTATTTCAAAAATATGTAAGAATGGAATCGGTGGAAAATTGAATGTAGTTTCTAAATTACTAGGTTTATTTTATTTATTTTTAAATCTATTTGGTGGAAAATTGAAATTTCAATGTAGTAGTACTTAAATTTCAGGGAAAAAATAAGTAGGTGTTTGTCTGACCACCCTAACCACAATAAAATGATAATATTTTTTTATAAAATTTTAGATATAAGTAGAGGAGTAATGTACAAATGTGATGCATATTTTTTTGTAATTTTTTTTCAAGTAATTAATTAATTATGAATTTTTTATTACAACTTTAAAAAAATATAAAAACTCATATGTTTGACCACCTTAACTTGGTAAAAAATTCATGAAATTCAATTTTTCTTTTTTTAATCCTATAGTATGCAAAGCATAGAATGTGACACATATTTTTTATTCAAAAAATTTGATACCGTTTGAAAGATATAGATGGTTTTCAATCAGCCTATCAATTATGACTTTAGTCATAATTCAAATAGAAAATGAATAATAATAATTTATTAAATTCAGAGTAAAGCATAATTTATGGGGTTGGGGCCCTAGCTCGGTTGGCTAAATCTTTCCTATTGTAGGAGGTTGGTCATGAGGTCTAGTCTCCCCCACCCCCGTGGTATCAGAGGGCGTGTCGTGCCAGCACCGCCAGTCATGTTAAAAAGTTTACTAGGTGCCTGCAGTTTATAGGGGGTCGTGCTACCTGATTCCTGCAATCTAAAAAAAGAAAAAAGCATTCATATATTGGTGGAAAATGGGAATCTCCTTTAAAAACCATTTTCTTTTCATCAATTTTGGGTAAAAAAAAGTCATCAGCCTCATGGGCCATCATATCACTTACATATCGCCACTTTTTGGCCCATCATGATCCTGCACATACCCATGTCACAAATGTCAAGAACACAATAATTTGATTCATGCTCCTACTTCTGAACTTCATGCCCAAATTTCTATTTGACCATTCTCAATATAGGGATTGGATCTAATTGGAAAAATCTCACCATGATCTACTAAACATACATTTATCATTAAAACAACTAATTATTCTACAAAATGGGTATAAGCTATTCCTCTTTGATCCACCACTACTGATGTGATATGTTGTTTCATCTTGGAACATATTATTTCTCTATTTAGAATTCCTTCCACATTAATTTCAAACAGTGGAACACCATTTAAAATAGAATGATGTGAAGAAGTTCTTGGAGACCTTTCATATTTACCATTTTTGTCAACACCATACTGCCCACAATCCAATGGTCAAGCCAAAAGCACTAATAAGATTCTCAAACAAATCCTCAAGAAAACTATCAATGAACATCATAGAGATTGGCACACACAATTACCATATGCACTATGGGCCTATTGAACAAGTTTTTGATCCTCTATGGGAACTACACCTTAAAATATTGTTTATGGTACTGAGGCAGACATTCCTTTGGAGTTAGAAATCCTGACATTAAGGATTTCTCTTCAACATCTTGTTGATAAAACACTTATAAGGCACAAAGATTACACTAGCTTGAATTGCTTAATGAGTAGTGTATTAACACTCTTGAGCATCTTTAAGCTTACACTAAGAAATTACAATGAAAAAATGATACTCATGCCATCCTTCTGACAATTACTAAGGGTGGTTTAGTTTTATATGAAAATAAATGAAACTCTATTGTCTATTCTATTTAAAAAGGAAAATTCACACCTAATTGGCTATGACCCTATATAATCAATACAAATTATGGATTTAGCACTTACACCTTAACAACGCTAGATGGTACACCCCTTAAAGACCCTATCGATTCCACACATCTACGTTGGTATTATGTGTAGTGTCTTTTTGAATGGTATGAAAGATAAAGAAATGTTGTTAAAGCTATTGGTTCATGAACACTAAAGTGGTTATTTAATTTATTTTTATAATTACTTTAGGTTTCATACTAGATTAAAATTCATCTTGTGTGTTATGATAAGTTCATAATTTAATTTAGCATAACATGCTTAATGATTATGTTGTATCCAAAATAAACTGTAATAAGTTTTAATTAGATCACATAAACTTTGTTAAATCATGAAGACATTAATTAAGTAATCTTAGGATGGTTATTTAATCAATCAGATTGCTATTTAACATTCAAACACATTAAGACAAGTCATAAAACATCATATGCTCATATATATATATATCAAAAGTTTTATGTATATATCATCACAATATACAACATCATTAGGGTCTATGGGTACTCGACCCCTTGGGATCAAGTGCTCATGATCTGGTAGCAGGACGGCAGGAGACAATCGTATGTGATCATGATCGTGATCCACCGAATCTGAGTGCAAACTCTAGGCCCTATATACATCCAAGGGCCACCTAATGCTCCCCTGCTATCTGCTCCCTCTCCACTTATAGTTGTGCTACCTCTGCCTCTAGTCTATCAACCTCTACTAGAGTCCAGGATGACTATCTTGTAGTCTTTGCTCGATGGAGTCATCTCCTCATACTCTCATATGCTACCTATAACCTCACGAATGGTCTAAGTGACTTTGGATCCTGCTTCACAATAGGTGATGACACATAATCTGAGTCCATCTCCTCCTCATCAATGGATGTTGGCACTATCTCTATAGTTTCTTGATAGTAGAACTCCCACCAATCTCTCATAGCTCCTACAAGGTAGAAACAATACACAATCAGTACACATAATCATGATATATATATATACATAGAAAAAAGGACCCTTTTCTTGACATAGGATTAGTTCATGATAATTGGACTTGATGAGGTCTTGATTTAGGTGTTGTGAGTCATTTTATGTGTCCAAACAAGGTCTTAGACTCTTGGAAATCGAATAACATGCTTCTAACATCTTGTAAAGGTGTTGTAAAGTCTTGTAAAGGACTTTCATACTTTTCTAGAACTAATTAACCTATTTCTCCCTAATTCAACATTATAAAATGTGTTTAATAACATTATTACATCAATCTAGAAGGTTCTTAATGTAAACTTAATGATAAACTAGTGTTGTAATGTGTTTTGCACTTTCACATTGGTTTTTGTGACCTTCTAGGCTATGTGGACCTAATTTTAGTGTTTTAAAGTGTATTTAATCACACATTCACATTGATTTATGTGTCCCAAGCCCTATTCAACATTTACATAATCACTAATAGGCCTCAATTGACCCATATTGTGCATCCCTAGGCATAATTTGAACAAATAATCGACATAGTCATCATATAAGCCTAGTTTTCTTACTTCTCAGCATTCCAGCTAGCAAAAATGATCCATGTGGGATCCATTTTCCATTAGTGGTGAATTAGTCCCATCTAGGTGGAACCCATTTTCCATTAGTGGCGAATGAGCCCCATTTTGAGTAATTTTCAAGGTTTGAGCAAGAAAAATTAGGCCTGTGATGAGGTATAATCAAGATATTAAGGCATAATTGTCTATACATAAGTTTTTTTACCCTCATTTTACATACAAAAACTCATTCTTTCATCTCTCATCATCAATTCACCTTCTATATTTTCATCCAAGTCAAGTAAGCTAGGGTTTCTTCATTAGAAGTCATCAAGCTAGCTTTCTAAAGCATTTAAGGGTTGAATCTTCATGTATTGCTATAGACTTTCAAGATCATTCATCATGGAAAGGTAATCAATTCCATTTTTCATGTTTTATTCCATTATTTCATCATTTTGGTTTAATTACCTAAAAGGGGTTTGACCAAGGCAAACCCCCATGCGCTAATGTTCAACATTTTCTCTTCTCTTCTTGTGTGTTTGAAAATTTAGGATTCTTGGAAGGTTATAAATCATTTAAGATCAAGTTGAAAATATATTCAAGTCACCTCTTCATCATTCAAGTCAAAATTATCAAGAAAAAGTCACTTATAGGCCAAAATTTGGCAATTTCAGATAGGGACACTTGGATGTGCAGATTGAGCAATATGAAAGCTATAGATTCCATTTTTGAGTTTTTAGAAAGTCCAAAGTGGAATAATTCTCCATTAGTGGCGAATGAGTCCTACTATACATGTTTTCTAAAGATTTTTGTAGATTTGGACACCCATTTGGCTAAAACAGTCTCTGGTACAATCATCTAGAACTAGGACTAATTCACCCAGAGTGGTGAATGAGGCCCACCAAGCCTAAATTTTAGTATCAACATCTTTCTAGATGTATTTTCCAACATTCATCAATATACCAGGTGCACACTATCATTTTGATTCATTTTTTTAAAGTTTTTCATTCATTTCTAGTTTATTTCTACATAACATAATGTCTTTTCAAACATGTTGTGTTTCAATAGTTTAGCATACTTAATCAATCTTAACAATTAGTTGCATATATAACATTGAATTTAGTAATAATTTCATCATACATATCTTAGATTGAGTGAACCACCTAGGTTTTTGAGGTTTATCTCTCTCCTTTTAGATGAAAAACCCTAAGAGTGCAAGAGAAGTACATAGACCCAAAAATCTATGGTTCATTTTGGTGAACCTATTTTTTGAGTTCCTTCTTTTCTAATGTTGGAGTCTATTAGTTCATGATATATTTTCTTACATTGCATTTTGCATTAGTTAGCTTGCATTCTAGGGTTTCATTTTTGCATGTGTAAAGGAGCATAATAGGTTGCATTGTTACATCTCTAATCATTGAAAAGTTCTAAAATTATGCATTTTTCCTTTAGACCTACATCATAGCATTCTAAAAACATAAAAATCAGTCACAAATTTTAGAAAATTTTGAAAAAAAGTCCATACCGGGACTCATTCGTTACCCTAGGTGAATTAGTCCCTTCTGACCCCTGAAACAACATTTTCTAGAATTCAGAACCTTGTTTTTAGGATTCTGTTTGGTGCCTTAACATGTATATATCAGTTTGTTACATTTTTTTAGTATGCATTTCATAAAATTTAGCCTTAATTAGCTCATTTCATGCATGGTTTAAATTTCAAGTTTGCATTCTCATATTGTTACATGTTCTAATTAGTCAATTGTCATCTGAAAATTGCATTTCATTTCATACTTTTGCATTGCATTTTGAGATTGTTCTTTTAAAATGTTAGTTTCAATCTTCTCCAAATTTGCGAAGAAAAAGTAAGTTCATAGGCATGTTAATCATGCATTCAATGTATTCCCTAGTTATGATAGTCTCTTAGCATAAGAGAATGCAACTGATGATGTTTTTCTTAAACTTACACTCTCCCTATCTCTCTTATTTGTGAGGATGATATGTTAGAAGTGAATACAAACATAGATAAAAATGATGATCATAATTGTCCTTCCCTTGACATCTCTCCTTTTCATGATGAAGGTATCTTGATGAAAGAAGGTACACTTGTTGAGAATCATGACGGTATTGTTTGTCCTTCTCCTCTTTCCCCTTGGGAAGATAGAATAGCAACACACAATGAATGCATTGTCACCACTTTACCAAGTCTCCATTCATCTGCCAATACTTCCCCTAATTGTGAGACTATTTTTCTAAACAATCATGGCAATCAAATTAGTTGTGAGGAGCATATGTTAACATTAAATAATCAAATCTTTAAGCCCTACGACAACCCTCTTTATGGTATTTTCCCTACCTCTCCTATTGTGGAAGAGATTAGGGAACAAAGAAAATAACTCATAAATGATCATGATAATCAGATTTTTTGCTCTGCTAGTATCTCTCCTAGTTGTGATGAAGACACTTTGTTAGAAAACATAACCAATGAGAGTCATGAAAATTTTAGTTGTCTCCCTTCACTTATAGAAAAATTTATCAATCAAATCAATTCAATCCTTGATCCTCCTCATACTTGTGATGAAGCTACTTTTCCAATTTCAACCTTAGATGAACATATTACAAGCTCTCCTAGTATGGTAGAAAATATGGAATGAGAGAATGTGACCTTCGAGAAAACCAACAATCAAATTCAATCTTCCCCTAATCTCCACATTATCAATAATCAAACACATTCAACCATTAAGGCCTCCCTTAGTAGCGATGAAGTTATTTTGGATGAACCAAACCTTACTTGTCATGAACATGTGGTTTTTTGTTCTCCTAGGAACTCTCCTTCTAGGGAGGATATTCTGACCCCAGACAAAGATAACATTCCCTTCAAAGAGAATGAAGAATCTCACGTGTTATGAGATGTTAACAATATTCAACCTCATTACACCCTTTACCCACCTTCACACAAACAACAAACTCAAAATAATCCTAAACTTATCCTTTACCCACCCTCACATCTGCTTCATCCCTCTAATTGACCAAGCCACACTTCATACCCACCTAACACTAATGTATTGCAACAATCTAGTGATGATATTGTTACTTATACATATAATACATGAAATAACCCACAATAGCCACAACCAATTCCACCATCATTACCTTTACCTAATCCACCTAGTGCTCCTCATTATAACCCATCAACAAAGGAATATGGTATTATTGAACAATTAAAGAATACTCCTGCAAAAATTTTCGTTTGGGATTTACTTCAGACCTCACCACATTACAAATTTATTCTTCGAACACCTTCACAAAAAATTGTTGATCCTCATGGTACAACTCGGAATGATGTGGCAACTTTAATTCATAAGCCAAATCAAACTAATCTTGACATTACTCTTCCTCAACATGACCTCCCTTATTTGGAGTTGTGAAAACAACATGATTCCTTTATGATAATTTCTCAATTCCATCACATAGGTATCAAATGCACTCTCATAGATAATGGTTTCGCCCTTAATGTGTGTGGTGTGAGTCTCCTTGATCGATTAAAAGTTGACAGATCACAAATCATACCTGATTTTGTCTCTATTTGAGGATTTGATAGTAGAACAAAGCAATCGATCGGTGTAATCACTTTACTTATTAAGGTTGGGGTGTTTACTTTGCAAACTTCTATTCATGTCATGCCTTATGATCTTTCGTACAACCTTCTTCTAGGTAGACCATGGATTCATGAGATGAATGCAGTGCCTTTAACCCTTCATCGTATAATGAAATATGTCTATAATAATTAAATTTATCAAATTGAAGTAGATTCCAAGCCTAAAAATTGCTTACACCTTGAAAAATGAGCCACAAGTCCTCTAAAAACATTGATTCACACATCCAACATAGAAATTGAACACAACAATGAGGAATGTCGATCTAAATTCTTTGGTGATGATTGGGGATCCTTAGAATTCACACCATCATTTATGTGAAAATACATATTCACACAAAATAAGGGTGAGACACAAGAACAATCAACCATCATGTCAATGCAAAAGTCGGATAACCTTTCAAAAGCATCCAACTCAACCACTTTAAACAATGTCACAAACTCTACAACAACCCTTGATGAACATGACAATGAATGACCACCCAATTCCAAAGCACTAAAAAAACTTTATGGAAAAGGGTATGACCTCATGAAACAACTTGGGTATCGTGGAAAAGGCTATGGTGCTTGAGAACAAGGTATTCAAAACCCTATAGAACTTAACACACAACAAACAACTCATGGTCTTGGTTATTCTCCTTTACCCAAAATCACCAAACCTTCACTCAACATCAATACTATCACACAAGACTCTCCCAAGACTCTTCCTTATTGACATAAATAACATTAGTTTTTGTTCCTTGCCATTCCATAGTCTTATGATCATAACATACTCACTATCACATGTTTTACATCCATTGCAAGGGGCAGCATACCATCATCCACTTTAGGCTCACCCTTGTCCTGCACTAAGTGGGGAGAAAAGGGTTAGACACCCTTGTCCCTTGTATTTCAATTGTCGTTGTCTCTTTTGACTACTCGTTAACTTTTGATGAACATATAAGAGCAATCTTGAGATGTGAACAACATTTCTTAAGATTGACTTGCATGTGACATACAAACTTTCTTTGATTTTCATTTTCCTTGACATGACATAACCTAACTTTGAAACATATGAGTTGGCATAGAGCTTTCCTATTTTTCTCTCATGTGTTGTTTTCTTTTTTGTATTTTCTTTACTTCTCTACTTTAAAGTAATTTCTCACAGAATGATGTGTAGAAATTCTTTTAAAGTGGTTGCCATACATTTCCATTAATTCATTTACATTCTTGGTTCCTAGTGCATCCTTGTTGTTTGTGTGATGTGTTTATCACTTTTTGGATGACATTGGGTGTGATGTCCTTCATAAGTGTGATCTTTTTAAGCATATAATTACATTCCTCGTGGTGGCTTGATGCAACACACTGCATCCCCTTTGTTGTGAATATACTATTCTTTGATTGGTCCTCTCTTAGATACATTAGACATAATGTTCCCTAAGTGACAGACCTTGCATGAACTAAAAAAGACTCCTTTGAACATATTTTACATTTTACATTTTTGAATTTTACATTTTTGCATCTTTTGCTAACTTGCATAATGCAACTTGCATGACTATGGTACCTTTTTTTTTGTTCATAAACATTTTCTTGTGGCGCCTTGTTAAAGTTATTGGGAGGTATAGCTTTGACATGGTTGAGTAGGAAGCCCACCTAGTGGCATGAATTTTCCCCATAGCTCCACCTTTGTGTTTGTGAGTTCATACCAACTAGCGTATGTATCTTACATTTTTGGGCTTTCTCGCCCCATGGAAAACTAGTTTTGTGGCCCCAAAGTGAGTATACCTTTGGCCTTTCTCACCTAGCAGACAACCAAGAAGTTATGTCAACCTAGAGTGAGTACATCTACCCCATCTTCCATTCTCTTCATTCTTTCCATTGCATGATTTTGCATCTTGGGGGCTTGACTTAGGATCTTCGATCCTAGGGGATTCACGACCTCCTCAATCTTTTCCATTCTTTGTCATCTGCATCTGTACATAAGAATCTTTCTTGACTCTCTAATTTAGAGTGAGTTTGAAGTAAGTTCATCCTCTCACTAAAGTAGGGGCTAAATGTGTTGTAGAAAAAAAGACCCTTTTCTTCACATGGGATTAATTCATTATAATTGGACTTAATGAGGCCTTGCTTTAGGTGTTGTGAGGAATTTTATGCATCCACACTAGGTCTTAGACCCTTGCAAATCGAATAACATGCTTCTAAAAACATCTTTTAAAGGTGTTGTAAAGTCTTGTAAAGGACTTTCATGCTTTTCTAGACCTAGTTAACCTATTTCTCCCTAATTCAACAATATAAAATATGTTTAATAAACTAGTGTTGTAATGTGTCTTGCACATTCACATTGGTTTTTGTGCCCTTCTAGGCTATGTGGACCTAATTTTAGTGTTTTAAAGTGTATTTAATCACACTTTCACATTGATTTATGTGTCCCAAGCCCTATTCATATACATCATCACTAATAGGCTTTAATTGACCCATATTGTGCATCCTTAGGCATAATTTGATCAAATAACTGTCATAGTCATCATATAAGCCTAATTTTCTTACTTCTCAGCATTCCAGCTAGCAAAAATGACCCCTATGGGACCCATTCACCATTAGTAGTGAATGAGTCCTATTTTGAGTCATTTTTAGGGTTTGAGCGGGAAAAATTAGGTTTTAATTTCCATTTTTCTACATGTCGGCCTGTGATGAGGTATAATAAAGATACTAAGGCACAATTGTCTATAAATAAGCATTTTTATCCTAATTTTAAATAAAACTCATTCTTGCATCTCTCATCACCAATTCATTTTCTATCTTCTCATCCAAGTCAGGCAAGCTAGGGTTTCTTCTTTAGAAGTCATCAAGCTAGCTTTCTAAAGCATTCAACGGTTGAATCTTCATTTATTGTTGTAGATTTTCAACATCATTCATCATGAAAAGTTAATCAATTCCATTTTTCTTGTTTCACCCCATTATTTCATAATTTTTTTTAATTACCTAAAAGGGGTTTGACTAGGGAAAACCCCCATGCCCTAATGTTCAACATTTTCTCTTCTCTCTTTGTGTGTTTGCAGATTTAGGATTATTGGAAGCTTAAAAATAATTGAAGATTAAGTTACAAAGTTATTCAAGCCACCTCTTCATCATTCAAGTCAAAATTATCAAGAAAAAGTCACTTATAGGCCTGAATTTGACAATTTTAGATCTAGACACCTGGAGGTGCAGATTGAGCAATCTAAAAGCTATAGATTCCATTTTTGAGTTTTCAAAATATCCAAAGTGGACTACTTCACCATTAATGGTGAATGAGTCCCACTTCACATGTTTTCTAAACATTTTTGTAGATTTGGACACCCATTTGGCTAAAATGGGCTTTGGTATAGTTATCTAGAATTTGGACTAATTCGTCTAGAGTGGAGAATCAGTCCCACCAGGCCTAAATTTTAGTATCAACAGCCTCCCAAATGTCTTTTCAAGCATTCATCAAGATCCTAGGTGCACACTTTTAGTTTGATTCATTTTTGTCAAGTTTTGCATTCATTTCTAGTTCATTTTTGCATAACACAATGTGTTTTCAAACAAGTTGTATTTCAATAGTTTAGCATACTTAATCAATCAATCTTGACAATTAGTTGCATCTAGAACATTTCATTTAGTAATAATTTCATCATACATATCTTAGATTGAGTGTACCACCTAGGTTTTTGAGGTTATCTCTCTCCTTCTAGGTGACAAACACTAAGAGTGCAAGAGAAGTATATAGACCCAAAAATCTATGGTTCTATATATATATCCCACAATATTGGTTTACAATTTTTGGCCAAACTAGACATTGAATTGATTTTTTCTCACTAAATATTCACTCTCAGGCAGCTATAGCGGCTGAACTGTGAGGAATTTGAAGATGATGCAAACTAGTTATTTGTGACATTTTTTTTGTAGCTTCTAAATATTTTTTTTTCAAAAAATTTGGAATAAGATTTCACTTCTTTTTCCGTCTCCTTCGAAATCTATCTTTTTTCAGTAAACACCATTTTTAAGGAGTGATGCTCACTATATAAAACATAGCTTTTTCGTATGTATTGAAATTCATTTTTTTTGTTGGATCACAGATGTCTATCTTTTATTTTTGATAATATTCAATTTTTCCACATGTGCAGAACAAAGACCTTGATTTTCAGTGAAAAACCTACATTCACAAGAAATAAAAAATAAATATAATAATAAAATTAAATTTATTTAAAATTATACTTTTTGGGAAGCTTATATTAAGGACTACATACTTACAAAAAATAAATTTTAAATGAATTCATTTGATCCCACAAAAGCTAAATCAAAAGTTGTTTTTTTAGCAACATTTTGATAGGTGTAAAGGACTCTATTATAGGTATGGTTTGAAAATAGTAGGGTTCTATCCAAGGGGGTATGATCTAGAAGGTAGTTTGATCAAACCCTCTTCGATTGGAATTCTTTAAATGGAACTTTTTTAAGCTTAAACAATTATATTTTCTAAAAATATGTGATTTCAGTGAAAATCAGAATCTCCCAAAAATTATAAACCAGCTTTGTGGGATCATAAACACTAAAGTACATGTATAAAATCAAATATCATCACCTATATCTGTAGTAGGCTGAGAAATATCAACATCATCATGTGTAGGGGGCATGAAAGATGTGCAAGCCTCTCCATGACTATGGGTATTTATGCCTGTTGTGGCTATTGCTTGTTATATTGTCATACGAATGGGAAAGGGCTCTCCCCACTCATGTTAATCCTCAACTACTGCCTCATCACTCTCATTCAGGGGTGGCTCCTCCTCCTCATCCTCCTCTTGGTCCTCCTCATCCTCATCCTCCTTCTCTCCCTCTTGGCCATCATAGTCTGGATCTGCATCCTCATCATACTCATCATCAATGAAATATATAAATATGTCTCCAGCTCTGTATTGTGTCTCCTTGGCCATATCCTCTTTTTCATCTCCTTCATATTGTAGTGGTCCTACATCTCCTACAAGCTCATTTATTGGATATACATGAGTTATTCAAGATAGCGTCCACCACTCCTCATAATCCCATGTGGCACCGACATCATCTACATTAGAGACTATAGGATGGTCATGATCTAGAAGAAGTTAGAGTCACTCTCAACAATATGGTCGAGAGTGAGCTACACTATATCACCTAATCTCTAGGCACTCCACATTGACCTCCAAAAAAAGGACAGTGTCGTGTGTGGTGTTTGAATCTATCTGAATTACCACATGACTTGATCATAGAAGGAAGGGCGTACTACTTGATCATGTCGGCCAACCAAAAATCTATCTAACTGCAGCCTCCTCAAGTGTCTTGTGTAATCTAGCCATTGTAGCATCAACTGATAAGGTCTTCATAAGATCCCACCCTCCTCTAGTCGATCAAATATCACTCTCTAAAAATGTAAATCCCCATACTACAATAACTGTCGTAGAGGATAACCGATGGCTTGCTAATATCCCACTACTATAGCACATGGGAAGCTAGCTGGTCTAGTACACATAATATGATCTAGGCACCAAACCTATAGAAGTGTGTAGTGCACCATGCTATCTACCTCCTGGAAAACAAATCGACCAAGATCATAATAAAAATGTAACAGGATATGACCCTAGATGTATACTGTATGATGCTTTTCCATCCCTCAAATCAAATGAACTATTCCTCCCTCAAGGTGCTTTGCTCAACCATCAGGGACAAGAACTAGTTCTACCATATGCATTAAAATCCATCTAACCACTGGCACTCATGAATATAGTAACATTGCGAGGTCTATCCGCCCTCTCACTTGCTCATCATGCACTAGACCACACAGACAATTTTGCATATCTACCTTCTACTCATAGAAGGTTTGGTCTCCCTTGAAATGTATCCACTCTCCCCAAATAGGAACATGAGAATGATCATCTCACCTATTAGTAGGTGGAATGTGCATGTGTCTGCTTCCCAATGCTCGTAGAGCGCTATCAACATAGCATCATGGTACCTCACGGGGAATGAGGTATTCCCAATAGATGCCTACAACCTAAAGGTGCTTTTTCTCCTCTACTATAAGTGATGGGGATAAATCTCTCAAAAAGCACAACTGCCTATCGCCTAGCCACTACCACGAATGGATGGGTACCTATCAAAATAAAAAATATGCTCTAAAAATCATCTAATATCTTTAATTCTTACTTTATTCATTATGCATGTGTACTAGAGTTATTCTAGTGTGCTTTCCTAAAGTCCTTAGACAATTTAGAACCCTTTTGGAACACTTCGCAAAGAAACAAGGCACTTTGTGAACAAAAGGGATACTTTGTGAACAAATGCTACACTTCACAAGAAAAGGGGAAAAATTGTGAACTTTTTTTCCAAGATCCTAAATTAACCTAGAAATACATAAAAATCATTAAATACTTGCATAAACACATAGCACAGGTAGTAGAATTGACTCATCTCATGATGACGCTTGCCATGTACCACCTGGTCCCATAAAATGTCCAATCACATAGGCTTGCAATCTCGTCTGCTCGACATATTTCTATCTTTTCTCATCACTCTCATGCTACAAGAAGGTAAAATGAAATAGTAAGTGACAAAATACTTCACTTTTACCTATTTTAACTATTTTCATTCCTTTTTACTCTTATGAATAAAATTTGGGCTTTTCCTATTCTAAGATTCAATAAAGTACTTTCTATTCAAAACACCATAACAAGTGCTAGGGAGCTCCATTTTTTATGCCATTTGATGCATTGGAATCATGATTCTTCACTTAACATCATCAATTGTCTATCATTATAAGGCATGGTACTTGGATGTGTCCTACAATATGATGTTCCTTATTTGATGTGGCTAGATTCCTACCTTGATTCCACCTTAGTAATGCAAGCGAAATCAAGTGGGGCATACATCTACCCTCAAATTTTATTTCTAGAAGCTAGATAAAAGGTTTTTTGGAAAACTAATAATTTTTTGTTGCAGGATATAGTTCTTAATGTTGTGGTTTTGTAGATAATTACATTGGGGGCTTCATTCTCCTGTCTTTTGAATGAGTATCCATTTATGAAATAAAGTGTACTGTTTAGAATCCTTTAGCTTACATTTGCACATAGATTCATATGGGTGCTAAAGTGGGGGATTAATGCATCACCAAATATTATATACTCTTGAAGAAAGAGGTAATTTTGTGATTAATTTGGTCCTATTTTAGACACCCTTCCATGAATCACCCCTTAAAAATTGCATTTATAGGCCCCTAATGCTCATTATTTTGGACTTTAAGGCCTATTCCACTCAAAAATACTACAAATCCTGAAAATAAATATTCAAATCATTCATATTCCATAAAACCCACCTCAAAAACCCCTAGTAGGACTAAGTCGCCCAGGGTGGCGACTTAGTCCCTTTTGAGGGATTTGTCACTTTTGAGCAGGAAAATCACTGACTTACTTCAAATTCTCAATGGATGTTGACTTGTGAAGTTAAAATAATGAATAATTAGGTGTTTATTCGTATAAATTTATATTTTTAGGTCATTTTCCATAACATTAAGTCATTTTTCAAAAAGAAAATTCAAGTCAAGAGTCAAATATCTTTCACAAGAAGATTTATTAGTCTATCTACAACAAGGTTGAAGTTTTAGGGAAGCAAGTTAGGGTTTTTACAGGTCTTCAAGCTCACATTTTATCAAAGATATTACATTGAAAAGGGTTAATTATGGATTCCCATGGAGAATCATAGAGAAATATAGGTTGAGAAGATGCAACTAGCCATCAAATCAAGCCTAAAGACTTGTTTTCAAAGTGATTCCATCTTCCATTTTCTCTCTATTTTTAGCCTAAGGAATGTTTTCATGTCATTAATATTCATTTCTAATGCAATTTAGTGTCTCTTGGAATGATTCTTACATTCTTCTAAATCGATTTTTGCATCCTATTCTTGCATATTAGAATAGGGTTGTGTAACGTAGAAAAAAGGATGCCTTTTCATTGCTTGATTTGGGAATAATTCATGATAACTTGGACTCAATGAGGCCTTGATTTAGTGTTGTGAAGTATTTTGCATGTCCACATTAGGTTTTGGACCCTTGTAAATGCATCTAACAATGTCTTGTAAAGGTGTTGTAAAGTGTTGTAAAATACTTTCACACTTTTCTAGACTTAATGAACCCATCTTCCCTTAATTCAACATTATAAAATGTATTTTCACATCAATATAAAAGGATTTTAAACTAAATTTAACTTTAATCAAGTGTTGTAAGTGTCTTACACATTCACATTGGATGTTGTACCATTCTAGGAAAAGTGGACCTCATTTTAGTGTTGTAGAGTGTATTTAATCACACTTTCACATTGGATTTTATGTCCCAATCCCTAATTGACCTTTTCATCATCATTAATAGGCCCTTCTCACCCCATATTGTGCATCCCAAGGCATAATTTTATCAAATACTCGATGATATCAATATAAGAACTGAAAATCCTCATCCCCCAACATTCCAACTCTCAAAAGGACCCCTCTGTGACTAATTTTCCCATTTGGGCAAATGAGTCCCTGCTAGGTGGGACTGATTCACCCAAGGTGGTGAATTAGTCCCATTTGGGTCATTTTTTAGTTTTGAACAAGCAATTTTGGAATTTAAGTTTATTTTTCTTTCATGTTAGCCTTAGGGATCCAATTAACATGAAAATAAGGTGAATTTCCTATAAATATAAGTCTCTAAACCCTAATTTATATCTCTTAACTCATTCACAACTCATTCATCATTTTTCTTCCACTTCAAATCAAGCAAGCATGGTTTTAACATTCCAAGTCATTCAAGATCATTTCTCATATATTCAAGGGTAGAATCTTTATCTTTTGTTGCATAAATTCAAGATCAATCATCATGGAAAGCTATTGAATCCATTTTTTCATTATTCATTAGATTCTTTCTTCATTTTGGTTTAATTACCTAAAAGGGGTTTGACCAAGGAAAACCCCCATGCCCTAATAATCAACAAGTTTTTCCTCTTTATATGTGATTTGTAGGTCTTGTAGGAAGATTTGACAAAGAAAAAAGGTGGGAAAGTCTTCATAAATTTTTCAAAGCTAGTCAAGGTGGTCAAAGCCCTAAAAGAAGTTTGGAGAACACTTACAGGTTAGATTCTACAGTTTCGGATCTAACAAACTATCAGGAACAGAAAGGCAGACTGAAGGCTACAGTTTTGAACCCTGAGTTTTTAGAAATTTATAGGTGGAATAATTCACCATTAGTTGCAAATTAGTCCCACTACTAATTCTAAAAAAAATGTTTTTGTAGATTTGAATACCCAAAATCCAAAAACCTGTTCTAACAGACTTTGTCAGAAATTGGACTAATTCATGCAAAATGGTGTATTAGTCCTAGTGGGCCTTTTCAGTGTCTTCTACAACATTCCAGACCTCCATCCCTTAACTTTCCAAACTCCAAGTGCACTCCATTCAGTTTCATTAATTTTTTTTTCATTTTGTTAATGTTTCTAGTTCATTTCTGCATATCAAAATGTGTTTTCCAACAAATTGCATTTCTTTGGTTTTGCATTTATATTCAATTGTCTTTATCAGTTCTTTGAATTTAGACCATCTCATCTAGGCACATTTCATTCATATTTCCATTATACTTGCATTAGTTTGAGTAAACCACCTAGGTTTTTGGCCTATCTCTCTCCTTTGAGGTGGAAAACCCCAAGAGTGCAAGAGAAGTACATAGACCCAAAAATCTATGGTTCAGATTCCATCTTATTTTCAAACTTCCTAGTATTAGACACACTTAGGGATAGGGTTTTAGTGAAATTTTATCTCTTTCAATGTTTTAATACCAACTAGGGGTTTGACCAAGCCAAACCCCTATTAGAAATCAATTTATATTATGTTTTGCAGGAATTTTCATAGGTTCAGATCCAGGATTTCATCAAAAAATAGAGTGCAGACTATAGGCTTCCGACTCCACTTTTAGATTTTCAGAAAACCCAAAGTCGAATAAGTCACCATTAATGGCAACTTAGTCCTAGTATACCTATTTTTTAGAATTTTTTATAGATCTAGATACCCATTTGGCTGAAACGTGCTCCAAATCAATTTTCCAAATCTAGGACTAAGTTGCCTAGCTTGGTGTAAGTGTTTGAGTTGGCCAAAAAATTAGATTCTCCAAAATTTTAAAGAAATCTAAAATCTTCACCCTGGCCTCTATCAATTTCTAGGTGCACTCTTTCTATTTGAATTCTTTGTCTTGCTTTATATTGCATTTAATCTATCCTTCTACATATCACAATGTGTTTTTAAACATCTTACATTTCCTTAGTTTCACATTAGTAATCCATCTTTTTTACCAGTTCTTTACATTTAGGACATTCCATTTAGGCATATTTCAATCATACTAGCATTAGTCTTTAGTGAACCTCCAAGTTTTTGTGGGATACCTTTCTCCTTTTAGGTGAAAAACCATAGAAGTGCAAGAGAGAAGCCCCCTACAAAAATTTGTGATTCAATTTCCAAGGTTCGGTATGGGAGGTTGTTAATCTCAGTGATCACAAATCATTAGGTATCTTAAAGGCTTTTTCCTTAGAAAAATGAAAGTGACACAAGAGAGCCACATAAGCTTTTTCCATTATCTTTTCCTCTAGTAGTTAGCCCACATAGAAACCTAGGTGTTATTAATTTGAACCCTAATTCACCATGATTATACCTTTATTTGATAAATTAATGAAGGTGGTGAACTACACATATACTCGGCACCACCTCGAGCATGCAGTTGCTTTCACAACAGTCTACTTCATGTCATACTTCAAATTTGTAAAGGACATTGAATGAACGAAACTAATACTATAACACAAATGGAAAGGTAAATTTTTAGAAACAAATAACACAACTACCAAGGGTTCAAGGTTGCATTCTAAAAAAAAATTCATCATTAGAAAAACTAGGAACATCTTCAATAACATAAATTTTTTCAATTATTTTTACCCATGAAAATATTAAGAAGATGGTATTTCCTTTCAAAAAATGAAATGTTAATTATTTTAATTTGAATTTAACTAAAAGGTGAATATAAATATTTATAAATTGTTAAAAAATTGGTTAAATTTAACCCTAACTCGCACATAAAGCACATATTTGAAAATGCAGAACACACCGCTAAAAATGAGTATTTCTGAAGCAAAAATAGAAAATGAATTCAGATACCGCAATTTACAAGATATACCAATCAGTGGGATAGCTATTGATAGTCATATAGGATGGTCTTTCGATGTCAAATTTCTTACATGGGCATGGAAAGAAAATTATTTTTAGTGTACAAGGAATGTTATAGCAAGTGGGTTACTTTTAGTAGGAGATTTTTCGCCAGCAATGGAGGCCCCTAAATTAGTCATGGAATGTATAAACTACTAAAACATAGATAAAAGAGTCATTTATAAGGAGGGAAGAACTTATCTATATCTGTTGGAGAAAGGAATTATATGTACATTTGGGCTTACTACATTTACTTAGATGTATCATATTGATATAAAGGCTAAAACCAGAAACTACCTGAGTTCCAAAGAATGCAATAGAGAAATTATGAACACACAATGGTGCCAAGAGATGATTAAAAATCAGAAAAAACCAATTCTAAGGTCTATGTTCAACCAGGATGTTCAATATATCATAACAATGTTAAGCAAGATAGCTAGATTATGAGATGCCAGTAAATTCAAATCATGGATGTTTATAATCATATCTAAATTGATGGAAAACCCTATGCCCATGCATTAGGGGAGATTTATCAATGACTAACTACATGATTAGATAAGGGTATTTTCCAAGTGCAGATTTTCTTATATGTCATCATATGTGATTTATTCATATGCCCTAAGGGAAAATAAGCAAGGGTTGAACATGATTGGTACTCTGGGAAAATATGTAGAAAATAGTTTAATATATGCTCATGTACCCCAAATTACTATCCATGCATACAAGGAGCATTAAAAAAGATTTAATGATGTGTTTTCCATGAAGCTGGTTAGAATAATGGAAGGTGACAAATCTAAAAGATTGTCTTTGGAAGCACAAAGTGTCATTAGACCTATTGGAGGCTGGTACATTCAATTTCCCACTTTCCATTACATTAGAGTGGAAGGGTTTGATGGAAAACCTTTCATGCTACCTAGGCATCCCATAGATAAAATGGTGTTACTAGAATTGGTAAGATAGCTAAAGCCATCCCAAGCTCTTTATAGCACAACTCATAAAAATGATTCTTTTAGATTTCCTATTGTAATAGGAAATTATAAATGCAGTGTAAACAAAACAACTAATTTGTGTGAAGAGGAGTTGAAAACATATAATTTGGAATAATCTCCACTCCAAAGAAAGTATTATGACTGTATACACCTAAAAATGGTCTAGATAATCTAATTAATTAAATACGATTTATTTGATTAATTGACTCCTTTAATTCATCTACTTATAAAGGAATAGAAATATTTATTTATATGGTTCACATTTAATTCTTCTATATTTATCATATTATTTCATCTTAATTAAATAAATAAATTTTATACTTTGTTTTATTTAATTACCATATTTCTTTCATATTTATTTAATAAGTACAAATTTCTATAGCTTGTTTTATTAAATTAAATATCCTCTTTTGCTAATTTGAATAAATCTAAATATTCAAATAAAAGCATATTTATATAGTTATTTCCTCTTTTCACTCATCATATCCACCAACAAAATTAGATATTTCATATCTAATTAATTCAACTCAACCTTCACGGATAAATTTGGAGAAAAATTTGAGACAAATTAGAGGAAAGCTTCTTCATCTTCTTCCATTGATCATTCCTATCCTCTAGCTGAATGTTTTTGTGGGGAGGAACAATCTCCATAATCTTCTTAGGCTTCTTCATCCTTCACCTTTGATTCTTTCAAATCAAATTTAGACCTTTGCCTTGTTGCCACATCACAAATATGCTGTCGGGAATCTATAAATACAACTTCTTTCCATAGGAAATAGATCCCAACTTTGTGCAATCTTACTCTGCAAAAATAATATTAGAGAAATTAAGAATTTGAGCATTGAGCAAATAGAAAATAGTAATCATTCAATCATATAGCAATCATAATCATGGCTTTTCATTTAGATGCATCTTAGTTTACTGTAGTTTCTTCTTATCACTTTCATGTCATTATCAGCTATAGTATCATCATCATATCATTTAGCAATCATTACATGGGATTAGTTTCCTGCATTTTACAATATCTCATTCTCTAGATTGGAATTTTAATAGTCACAGTGATTAAATAAATCTTTGAAGATAGAGAGCAATAGGACTCTTTTAAGAGAGTTTTGGATTTTATTAGATTAATTGTTGTTTAAATCTCTTGATATAAAGTCTTATTATTTGTGTTTGTCATTAATTATGCATATTTTACTCACACATAAATTGGTTCCCACTGTGGGGCCCAAAAAACCCCATATTTAACATCTTTCTTTTGAAAAGTACTTTCATAGGTTTCTAACGTGTTTTATTTTAGCATGATTGAGAGTTTTTACAATGCATACGAAAGATAATTTATCACATCCAACTACTATTATGATGGATCGGTAAGATATTTCAATGCATACGACCACTGTTATGGCACATCCAGTATTCTATTTCACCAGTCAATGGGATTTTCTTTTAGCGAATTGGAACTTTCTTTTAGCGCATTCATCAATCTATATAGCGCATAGAAATATTATTTTCGTTCATTAATATACTATTTTATCACATCTAAGGATTGTTATGGTGCATTTGATTGTTTTTACAGAATTTTAAAAATTCCCAGAATTAATCCTTGTTTTCTGTCCTATAGACCAAATACGCTGGTCAAAGATAGGTATTGAAAAATACTTACACCTGTCAAAGAAAAAATATCACAAATTACTAATGGTGTTTATAGGGATATAATTTTATTATTTCTTTTCCTTTGGTTAAGATAGTGCATCTAGATTAATTAAAGAAATAGTTTGAACCAGATGTCCACTATGTTTCAAAAGCAATAGGATTATGCTCTTCCCTTAACTGGGTGATCAAAATTTTATATTTTCTATCCTACTTTATTACCACCTTTAGAAGGCCTGCCATAGTGGGAAAAAGTACTCACCCTACGGGAATGACCTAAGTGGGAACAACCAAAGATAGATTTTCTAACCCACTCTAATCAAAAGTGAATTTGGGGAAACTGACAATTCAATGGTAGTGTGGAAGATAACCATCCCCACAATCTTTGTTCTAAAGATTATGAGGCCTCCTCATGGATTTTATCAATTATCAGACTGAACAAATACCCTTTCTACAAAATTTAGTGTATAATCCAACTGTGTCAGTTTTCAAAAAAAATTTATATCACACTGTAAGGGGAGGGAAGAATCTTCCCCCAAGAAACTCACCATATAACTATCAGAGTCCCTCACCAAAAGTGGAGGATTCAACATTGGTTAAGACTCGGGAAAGGAAAAAACACAAGCACCCTGGAGGGGGTGATAGGGTTGTGTAAGCTGACATAGTTGCAAGTTGTGGGTTGTGATATTCTAAGTGACCTTTTGAGATAGAAAAGTGGTTGAACTATATTATCTTGCATTTAAACCCATGGAAATTGAAAGAATCAGACCTAATTCTAGAATACATACTCTTTGTTTAATACATAGTGTTGAAAACAATGTTTCCAAAATTGCTATTGTGTGTGTAAAATAATTTCCAAAGGTATCATTCAATTCGATCATCTAATTCAAAGATTTAAAAGAAAAAAACCCCTCCACAATCTTCATTGGTTAGAAAATTACATCTTGGAAATAAATATTTTTACTAAGAAAAATCATAAGAAATGGAAAAAATAGTGAGTAATTCCAGATTAGCGCAACCAACTGTTGAATCCCAGTTGTGTTTATAGTTTGTCCTTGATGACAAAATATCTTTCAGTTTGTTCTCATTGTTAATCTGTCTCAGAATGGTTCTCCTTACACATCACAGGTTTTGCTTGTTTGCAGAGTCTCCTCGATCCACTTTGAAATGTCTAAGTTGCCTTTTAGCAAGACATTTTAGAAGTCTCAGTGATTGAATTTATCATTCAGGCTACAGTCGGAAAGACTTCTATTATGTTTCGATGACACAAAGTATTCTCTATCGGCTTATGGTATACAGTCAAGATAAGGTCTTATTGGAATTGAAATGTCACACTGACTCACTTTAGAATGATCATTTCGGCAAAGTGTAATGCCATCGGTGTGAAGTCATAGTGAGATTGCAATGTTATACCGACTGATGGTGAATGGATGTGTTTCAGCAAAAGTTAGGGTTCTCGAGATAAGGTCTTAGAGAAGATATATTATTTCCATGACTAGTGCTTGTGGATGTCTATCGGCAAGACATTCACGAGGTTTCAGTGACTAAGGATGATTGTATTGGCAAAGGTTGTGGCTATTGGGGTGGTGTCTCACCAAGTTCTATATGTCTCCCTAACTTGTTCACATGGAAGAGTTCATCGGCGTGAGTCAGATGGTCGGGCTAACGTCTTGCCGAATTCAAAATATCTCGGTGACGGGTGCTCTTTGGAACCCTTCAGCATAAGGTATGATCTACGGTAGGAGGTCTCGGCGAGTGACCTTCAGTCTCACCAATGGAACATAAAGGGTCTTCGTCGACATAATTTTTGATTGTCTTAGCGACACACAAGTGAATGAAGACATTTGGAAAGACATGGTGTGCTCTACAGGAGGTCTCCCTGATATCTTAATGTTATAGCGATGCACAAAAGGAAAAAGGTTTCAGTCAATGTGAGATCATTGATGTCTTGGCAATCTATTGTGAGCTCGGTATGTTTTAGCAAAACAGAGGATAGTCTATATAGTGTCTCCCCGAAAGTGTTATGTCTTGGTGATAGGAATGAAAATGTGAGCTTTCGGTAAGACACGGAATGTTCCATGAGATGTCTCCCCGAAAGTTGAAGGCTACAACAACATGGGATGAAAGGATTTCTTTCGGTATAATGAAGCATCATCTACGAGAGGTCCCCCCAAGAGCAATAAGTCACGGCGACTTGGAAATGATAAAGCCTTTCGGTGAAACACTGCAAAATCTACAAAGCGTCTCCCCGATAGTAGGATGTCATAGCAACAGATAGAAGGATGCTTTCAGTGACATAACTTTTAGGCTACAACGACAGTGCATGAATCAGAAGGACATAAAATCTCTTGTGTCTCAGCAAGTGGTTAAATAAATCTCAAACTTTGTGGCCGTTTATGGAAACTTCATATTATAGTTACAGGTTGGCATCATTGAGTGCATCAAATCTCAGAGCTATTACATAACATGATATTCATTGAGTTTCTTTCTAAGCTGTTGTGTTTTTTTTTGGATGATTTGCAGCTCGTTGGATAAGCATTACTATTGATTTTTTCCATCATCGACATTCTGTCAGTATTCAGCTTTATATTCAAAAATCAGCAAGAGTATCTACAGATCTGGTGAAAAATGATTTTGACGATTTCTTCACAATCGACATACTTGAAATGTAAATATATATACCAATGTTTAAAACTAAAAAAGTTGTTGCTTGTAATTCTGAGAGTGTCATTTCTTGTTTGTATATGAATGAATGAACTCTGTAGAAAGATGTGTACTTAACTGAAAACAAAGAAATCCTCTGAGTCACTATTATTGTAATTTTGTAATCTGAGTGAGGGGTTAGTGCTCCTTGAGATGGGTGTCTCTAAATGAAGGGTTGGTGCTCCTTGAGTTGGTGCTCAAAATTTTAGCCTATAAGGCTTTGTGAACTTTTGTTTAAAAGATTAAGCTAGGAAGGCATTTAGGGAGTGGTTTTTATACCCCAAGAGGGTTTTCCACTCAGTAAAATATGGAGTCTTCTTGTTCTTCTGAGTTCCCTTTGCTTTATTGTATTGTTGATTATTTCAGTTCACTGTTTGGGTATTATCTTTCTCAATTTTGTTTATGAATGATTACATTCAATTCATGAATGCATTAATCAGAGTATATTGAGATTAGATTTGTGGTAAAGTTATTTGAATTTGTGGAAATTGGTCAAATATGTTATAACACTTATTCACCCCCCTCTCAGTGTCATTTTAACAATTGGTATCAGAGCCTAGGGTCCTCTAATTGGTTTAATTACCTTGGATTGATCTTGGTCTTGGAGTTGTTTTTAATGGCACATTCTCAAGATAGTGCCTCTATAACCAGAGCTCCATTATTTGATGGAACAGATTATGTGTTTTGGAGAATAAGAATGGAAGCTTTTCTTGTTTCTTATGATGTTGATGTTTGGAGCATGGTTTTAGAAGATTACAATGTACCAACCAGTATTCCCATTGATGCTGCTGAGAAAAAGAAGTATGAAACAAATGCCAGAGCTAAGCATGCCATCTTGTGTGGATTAACTAAAGATGTGTTCATTAAATTCATGCATTGCAAATCTGCTCATGGAATATGGGAAAAACTTGAAACTATATATCAAGGGAATGAGAAAGTCAAACTATCAAAAATCATTACTCTCAAACATCAGTTTGAGGAGTTGAAAATGAAGGATGATGAGAAAGTAGTTGAATATTTTCTAAGAGTTGATGAAATTGTCAATGGAATGAAAGGTCTAGGTCAAGAGGTTAATGAATTTGATGTGGTCACAAAAGTTGTTAGGTCCTTACCATCCAAATTTGAATCGAAGGTTTTTGTCCTAGAAGAAAAGAAACACTTTGATAAGCTTACCTTATACAACTTGAAAGGAATACTTACTTCCTATGAAATGAGAACTAGCAAAAAAAATTCAACAGGAAAAGAAACTATCTATAACACTGAAAAGAAAGAGAAAATCAAAGTCAGTGTATCAGAGTTTTCTGATTCTAAAGAATCCATTTTGCTAGAAGATTTAAAAAGGGATAAGGAAAATATAAGGGAAAACTTCCCTTTAAATGTTTTAACTATGGAAAAATAGGTCACTTTTCTGCTAAGTGTCCATATGATGATCAAATAGATGACAATGAGACATCTGAAAAACAGTCTTGAAAGAAGGATTTCAAACCTAAAAGAAACTTTAATTTCAAAAAGAAGAAAATTCTGTTTAGTAAGGATGAATCTGATTTTGAATGTGAAGATTCATTAATTGAAGAATATGAAACTTTGTTCATGGCTGAAACCACTCAGAAAAATGATACAAACAATATTGACATTGAAGAAGGTGAAGTAGATCTTGAATGTGAGCTGAAATGTGCTTTACAAGAGATCAAAAAACTCAAAAAACAAGTTCTTGTTCAAGAACATAAATCTGATTAAGAAACAGTCTCTCTAAAAACTCAGCTTGAAGAAGCAAAAAGAGTTGAAGACTGTCTTCAAGAGACTGTAAGCTGCAAAGATCAAAAAATTCAAAAACTAGAACAAGAAGTAGTCTGTCTTAGGAAGGAAATTGAAAAATATGAAAGCACTCTAAAACTATATGAGATGCTCAGCAAGCAGAAGATGTACAAAGATAAAACTAGTGTTGGTTTTGAAAAGGGTGAATGCTCAATTGACCATGAAAAACAAAACCCCTCTTCTGAAGTCAAAGGTTTGGGTTCAAATCACTTAGAATTTGGTAAGGATCATGTTCAGTTTATAAGAGGTAATAGATCTTCATACATTGTCAATCCTTTCTTCTATGGTTATTGCTTTTTTTGCAACAAATTTGGCCATAAGGTGAGCACTTGCAGGCTTATGAATCCTAGAATACCCAAGTTTGGTATTAGGCAACACTATGGTTTTGTTAGAAAAATCAGATGTTTTAAATGCAATGCTTTGGGACATTCTATCAAACAATGTAGAACTGATATGAAATCAAAACAGCAAAAATTTAAAAAGGTTTGGAAACCTAAGACTGTCAACAACATTGAGCAAACTATGTTGGTTCAAACAGCTTTTCATTCAAAGAAAAAGGACTTATGGGTCCTGGACAGTGGATGTTCTAACCATATGACTGGCGATAAGGATAAGTTTGTAAATCTTGAAGATTATGTAGGTGGATATATTAAGTTTGGTGATAACTCTAGTATTCAAATTAAAGGTAGAGGTTCACTTCTTCTCAATGAAGACACTCCTATTTATAATGTGTACTATGTGGAAGGTCTCAAGCACAATCTTCTAAGTGTTGGTAAAATCTGTGACAGTGGTTATCATGTTCTCTTCAATTTGCAGGGATGTGAGATTAAAAACAAGCTTGGAAAGGCTATTGCAGCTAGAAGGAGGACAAATGGAAATGTATACAATCTTCTCAACACATCAAGAAATGGCAATAACCAAGGTATGTGTTTAATGAGCCAAATTGAAGAAAGCTGGTTATTGCATAAAAGATTAGGACACATAAACTTTGAAAATCTGGTTAGAATAAGTAAGAATCAGAATGTTAAGAGGTTTACCAATATTGAACAAGCCAGAAAATTCTATGTGCAAAGAATGTCTAAGTGGTAAACAAACAATAATCAGTTTCAAAACAAAAGAACATTCTTCTTCAAAACCTTTAGAACTTGTGCACATTGATTTATGTGGACCAACTAGAACAAGGTCTATTAATGGTGAAAGGTACTTTATGCTGTTTGTGGATGATTATACTAGAATGGTTTGGGTCACATTTCTTAAGCACAAATTAGAAGCATTTGAAAGGTTTAAAATCTTTCGTAAATTGGTTGAGAAGGAATCTGATTTGAAACTTAAATGTTTGCGATCTGACAAAGGAGGTGAGTTCACTTCTCAAGAGTTTATTGATTAATGTGAACAATACATCATTAAAAGATTGTATGCTACAACAAAAACACCTCAACAAAATGGGGTAGTTGAACATAAAAATAGAACTGTAAAATAAATGGCTAGAACAATGTTAGATGAAGCTAAGTTGCCTGATATGTACTGGAAAGAAGCCGTTCATACAATTGTATACATTTTGAATAGAGTGCAGATTAGAGTGAAATCTAAACACACTCCTTATGAACTGTGGTATGGAGGAACTGCTTCTGTCAAATACTTTAAAATTTTTGGAAGTAAGTGTTTTATCAAAAAGCATGATGATAACCTTGTAAGCTTTCAATCAAAAAGTGATGATAGTATCTTTTTGGGATACTCAACTCACAACAAAGCTTATAAATGCCTTAACAAAAGGCTTAATAAGATTGTTGAAGTTGTTAATGTAAAATTTGATGAGAGATCACATTTGTATGCTGAATCTTTGCAAGATAATGAGGAAGAAGAACTTGAACTAGAAAGAATTTCAGAAGGAACTAAGTCAACAAGCCCTAGGAATGAAACAACAAGTCCTGAAAAGGTTGCTTCAAAAGCTCTAATCAAATATCACCCCAAAGATCAGATTATTGGGGATAAAAATGTAGGAGTTCAAACTAGAAGAAAGGCTATAGAATCTGATGAAAAGGCACAAATAACTTTCTATCTAATTACTCAGTTTGAGCCTAAATTTTTTAATGAAGCTCTCACAAACTCATGTTGGCTTAATGCTATGCAGGAAGAAATTGATCAAATTGAGAAAAATCAAACTTGGGAGTTAGTCCCAAGACCAGATGACAAGAACGACATTGGAGGCAAATGGATATACAGAAACAAGCTTTATGAAAATGGTAATGTCATTCGCAAAAAAGCAAGATTTGTCTGCAAAGGCTATGCTCAACAAGAAGGTATTGATTTTGGTGAAACCTTTGCACCCGTTGCTAGATTAGAATCTATCAGAATATTCTTGGCTTATTCGGTTTATAAAGACTTTACTGTTTATCAAATGGATGTCAAAACTACTTTTTTAAATGGCTATTTAGATGAAGAAGTCTATGTTGAACAACCTGAAGGATTTATGTGCAATGATAAGCCTGATCATGTTTACAAATTGAAAAAGGCCCTCTATGGCTTAAAACAAGCACCTAGAGCTTGGTACTCTAGGCCTGACAGTCATTTGCTTTCAAATGGTTTTGTTAGAGGAGGTCTAGAAAGCAATCTTTATGTTCAAATTGATGGTTCTGATATTCTGGTTATTGAAATTTATGTTGATGATATTATTTTTGGCTGCAACAATGTTACATTGAGTAAAAAATTCTCTCAGCTAATGGAATCTAAATTTGAAATGTCATTATTAGGAGAATAAAATTTCTTCTTGGGTCTTCAAATATCTCAATGTGAAAATGGGATATTTTTGTCACAAACCAAGTATGCTAGAGAGATGCTTAAAAAGTTTCAGATGGATGAATGCCATCCAGTTAGCACTCCCATGTCCACTAGATGCAAACTTACTAAGGTTGATGATTCCCTTGATACAAATCAAACTGAATACAAATCAATGATTGGAAGTCTGTTATATTTAACTACTTCTAGACTTGACATTATGCAGGTTGTTTGCACTATTGCACAGTTTCAGGCATCACCTAAAGAGTCCCATGTCACTGCTGTTAAAAGGATTTTTAAATATATTCAGGGCACTCTTAATTATGGCGTTTGGTATCCTAGAAGCACTGATTTTTCACTGATTGCATATATTGATGCTGACTGGGCTAGTTGTTTGGATGATAGGAAAAGCACCAGTGGTGCTGCATTCTTTCTTGGTGATCGATTAGTGGCATGGCATAGTAAGAAACAAGAATCAGTTTGTCTCTCTACTGCTGAAGCAGAATACATTGCTGCCACTTCATGTTGTACTCAAGTTCTTTGGATGAGTCAAATTCTATCTGATATGGGTATTAGAATTCCTAAACCTGTTTCTATTCTCTGTGACAACACCAGTGCAATAAATATTTCCAAAAATCTTGTTTTGCACTCTCACACTAAACATATTGCTATCAAGTTTCACTTTTTTCGTGAAAAGGTTTTGGCTAATGAAGTTTCCTTACAACTTGTTGGCTCTCAAAATCAGGTGGCTGATATTTTTACTAAGTCCTTAGCTAAAGAGTTATTTGAAAGGTTGAGACTTTGATTGGGAGTTATCTCTCAATCTTCACTTCTCTGATTTTACGAGCATTGTCTTAGGGGGAGCTTGTTATATGTTTTGATTCACTAAAAGCTCTCCTACAATCTTGGTTGCTGCACTGTTACTTTTCTTACAGTTGTTTCTTCTATTCTTTGCCTTGAGGCAAAAAGGGGGAGATTCTTTTGTGTTTTTCCATCAAGTACAAAGGGGGAGTTTGATGAATCTCAGTTTTGTTTACAGTTTGTTCTCATTGTTAATCTATCTTAGAATGGTTCTCCTTGCAAACCACAGGTTTTGGTTGTTTGCAGAGTCTCCTCGATCCACTTTGAAATGTCTGAGTTGCCTTTCGGCAAGACATTTCAGAAGTCTTGGTGATTGAATTTATCATTCAAGCTGTAGTCGGCAAGAATTCTATTGTGTTTCAGTGACAAAAAGTATTCTCTATCAGCTTATGGTATACAGTCAGGATAAGGTCTTATTGAAATTGAAATGTCACACCGACTCGCTTTAGAATGAGCATTTTGGAAAAGTGTAATGCCATCGGTGTGAAGTCACAGCAAGATTGCAATGTTATACTGACTGATGGTCAATGGATATGTTTCGGCAAAAGTCAGGGTTCTCAGGATAAGGTCTTAGTGAAGATAAATTGTTTCCGTGACTAGTGCTTGTGGATGTCTATCAGCGAGACATTCACGTGGTTTCAGTGACTAAGGATGATCATATCAACAAAGGTTGTGGCTATCGAGTTGGTGTCTCATTGAGTTCTATATGTCTCCCCGACTTGTGCACATGGAACGGTTTGTCGGCGTGAGTCAGATGGTCAGGCTAACGTCTTGCCGAATTCAAAATGTCTCAGTGATGGGTGCTCTTCAGAAACCTTCAGCATAAGGTATGATATGTGGTAGGAGGTCTTGGCGAGTGACCTTCGATCTCACTAATGGAACATAAAGGGTCTTCATCGGCATAAGTTTTGATTGTCTCAGCGACACACAAGTGAATGAAGACTTTTGGAAAGACATGGTGTGCTCTACAGGAGGTCTCCCTAGTATCTTAATGTTATAGCGATGCACAAAAGGAAAAAGGTTTCAGTCGATGTGAGATCATTGATGTCTTGGAAATCTATTGTGAGCTCGGTATGTTTCGGCAAAACAGTGGATAGTCTATATAGTGTCTCCCCGAAAGTGTTATGTCTTGGTGACTGGAATGAAAATGTGAGCTTTCGGTAAGACACAAAATGTTCTATGAGATGTCTCCCCAAATGTTGAAGGCTACAGCGACATGGGATGAAAGGATGTCTTTCAATATAACAAAGCATCATCTACAAGAGGTCCTCCTAAGAGCGATAAGTCATGGTGACTTGGAAATGATAAAGTCTTTCGGTGAAACACTGTGAAATCTATAAAGCATCTCCATGATAGTAGGATGTCACAATGACAGATAGAAGGACGCTTTCAGTGAGAGAAATTTTAGGCTACATCAACAGTGCATGAATCAGAAGGATGTAAAATCTCTCGTGTCTCAGCAAGTGGTTAAAGAAATCTCAAACTTTGTGGCAGTTTATGGAAACTTTAAATTACAGTTACAGGCTAACATCATTGATTGCATCGAATCTCAGAGCTATTACATAACATGATATTCATTGAGTTTCTTTCTGAGTTGTTGTGTTTTTTTTTGGATGATTTGCAGCTCGTTGGATAAGCATTACTATTGATTTTTTCCATCATCGACATTCTGTCAGTATTTAGCTTTATATTCAAAAATCAGCAAGAGTATCTGCAGATCTTGTGAAAAATGATTTTGAATATTTCTTCACAATTGACATACTTGAAATGTAAATATATATACCAATGTTGAAAATTGAAAAAGTTGTTGCTTGTAATTCTGAGAGTGTCATTTCTTGTATGTATATGAATGAATGAACTCTGCAGAAAGATGTGTGCTTAACTGAAAACAGAGAAATCCTCTGAGTCACTATTATTGTAATTTTGTAATCTGAGTGAGGGGTTAGTGCTCCTTGAGATGGGTGTCTCTAAATGAAGGGTTGGTGCTCCTTGAGTTGGTGCTCATAATTTTAGCCTATAAGGCTTTGTGAACTTTTGTTTAAAAGATTAAGCTAGGAAGGCATTTAGGGAGTGGTTTTTATACCCCAGGAGGGTTTTCCACTCGGTAAAATCTGGAGTCTTCTTGTTCTTATGAGTTCCCTTTGCTTTACTGTATTGTTGATTATTTTAGTTCACTATTTGGGTATTATCTTGCTCAATTCTATTTATGAATGATTACATTCAATTCATGAATGCATTAATCAGAGTATATTGAGATCAAATATGTGGTAAAGTTATTTGAATTTGTGGAAATTGGTCAAATATGTTATAACACTAATTCATCCCCCCCTCTCAATGTCATTTTAACTCCATCACCAACCTCTATTTTAGCGCATCTACCCAGTCTATTAATGCATCTTCAATATTTAAACTACGCATTTAAAATCCATTTCAGTGCATTTGTCCTATGTTACAGTGCATCTATACATACTTTCAATACATTTACCCATAATTTTAGCACAACCAACCTCTGTTTTAGCGCATATACCCTATTTTTCAGTGCATATACCCTATTTTACAGTGCATGTTCCTAGTTTTTCAGTGCATTCAGTTAGTTTATCAACACATTCACACCCTGTTCTAGCACATATGAAGTATTTTATAGTGCATCTAAAGTCTGTTATCGTGCATCTAAGGTCTACTATAGTGCATCCATAGAATTAAAAACTAGAGAGTTATTTTCCCCATCAATCAGACAGTTAACATCAGTATCCAAATTTTTATCAGAAAAAAAAAAATTATTAGTCAAACTATTGTCTCAAAACTTTCCAAAGACTAAAATTTTCAAGTTAAATTATTCAAACTAAATCAAGATCTAACATTCTAAAGTGCCTAAAAATCACCAAACATAAATCCGATTTCTAAGCTAAGTTTCGTTATTAGGATTTTTCATCCTACAATCACAAAGAAAAAAAAAATAATTAGAGTTTAGCTTAGTATCATCAATAGAATTTATCATTATATTTGACTTAGTTAATATCCTTGGCACTCATCCAAAAAAAAGATCAAATTTTATAACAACACTTGTATGGTAGTTTTGACAAGATTACAAAGGAAAAAGCTTAGAGAGAAAGAAATTGAAACACTAAATACCATGGCTGAAGAAAATACCTTTCATAGATTCCACCAAAATGATGGTAATGAAATAACTGAAGAGGATATCCAAATGGCACAACAAGATCCTAACATCCATATATTTATAGAAAGGTTTTGGAACAAGATGGAGAAAAATACCTTTTGATGCTAGTTGAACTAGGTGCAAAACTTCCAAAGGACTTTGACATCAATCGACTAAAATAAGCACCTATAAGAGCTAAAACTAAACCACAAAACGCATATGAAGTGGTTTCCCTAACACATCAAATGCAAAATTTACAACTTCAATATATTCCAAAAGGGACCACAAAAAGATACTTGTTACAAGATATTTGTCCCTGTCCTTTTGATCCAAGTGTGGACATGATACCATTTGCTAGACATTGTGAATTCTCAAAATACAACAAATACAATGGTAAAACTTACCCAATAGATCATGTGAGGGAATTTAGAACCATGAGTTTAGAATTTTCACAAGAGGAAACTTATTTTCATGAGCTTGTTTCCAATAATTTTATGAGGTCAATGTATAAAATGGTTTTCTAAACTATTACCAGGAATTCGATATTTTGAAGAACTAGTCAACAAGTTTATCTCACAATATTCCTATAATATTCAACATGAGATAACAATAAAGGATCTTTACAATACAAAACAAAAGAAAGGTGAAACATTCCTTTCATTTCTACAATGATGGCAATGGTTTTTTCCTAGGTATCCTCATTCCATACTTGAAGAGGAAAAGATGTAACTATTCATTGACAACCTAACTGATGATCTATAGGCTTGAACTACAATAGCCCCCTATATTTGAGAAAGTGATTGAAAATGGGATCAAGATCAAAGAATCCTTGGTCAAGGGAGGGATAATAAAACACTACAATGAAGGATAAAATTATACAAACTCCTCGAGTCACTATAATAACAATGATAAACCAAAGTTTTGGCAAAAGAATAGAAATATTAGTAACAATGATGCTGCCAATGAAACACAAAATGTGAACTGGTTTTTAATTTGATGAAAACTACTACAAAGACCAATCAAAACAATCAACAAAACATAAATCAAAGTATCTATCAAAACAAAAATCTGAACAGTGGTAAATCTAAATCACAATCAAATCGAAGAAGATTCATACTATTGGTACAAACACTAGAATCAACAATGAGAGAAATTCTTACACATGGACTGATCACACTACCTAGAGCAAGAAATTGGGAACCAAGAGTAAAGCCATCTTGGTGGAATGATACAAACTATTGTGACTTTCATAAAAAAAAGGACACGAAACAAATGATTGTATGTGGTTGAAACATCTAGTACAAGATTTGATTGATAACAAGAAAGTATTCGTACAAGGACACCAAACGAGCAATGATCATAGTGCATTTACAAATCCTTTACCAAATTATTAAAAGGGAGAATCTTCTACAAATAGTAAAGGTAAAAAGGTGAAATACATTTATTACAACACTATGATTTGCATTTATGCAATTTAGAATAATGATGTCATTGATAATCAAACTGATAACATTGGAATCAATGATATCATACCATTAAATCTGATCCCAAACATGGTCACATCCAATAATTAGATTAATGTCATAAAAATTAGGGAAAAGCAAGATTATCAACCAGTCAACATAACAATAAGGGGGCAATCCAAAGTAATATTGAAAGGAGTTGCATCTAAAACCACTATTGTCCCATCAAATCAATACAACATAGTCAATCAAATGTAGAAAATACCAACCCAAATATCAATATTAGAACTCCTTAAAATCTCACCATCTCATCAGGAGGTTTTGGAACAAGCTCTTATGGCCACCACAATACCTAATAATCTAGAATTTTTCCAATTCTAGGCTATGGTTGGACACTTAACCACGCCTCACTGCCTATAATATTTCAACCAAGATGATGTAGCACTTACTCATCCGCACAATGCCACCCTTCACATTGAATTCTTAATCCACAAACATGGTGTTAAACATGTCCTAATAGATGGTGGAGCTGGTTTAAACATTTCCACTTTAAAATTGGTCTGTGCACTAGGATATTCAGATAATGCTATTGATTTCAGAAGGAAAATCACAATAAAATCTTATGATGAAGAAGAAAGATCCTCTAAGGGATTGCTCATGTTGCATATTCAAGTAGGACCAATTCTGAATAATATAGTTTTTCAAGTGCTAGACAAAGAGCTAACATATAATATACTCTTTGGATGTCCTTGGATTCATGAAATGCAAGCAATAACTTCAACTTATCATTAGTGCTTAAATTTTCCTATCAATGGACAAGAAGTCACTATTTCAGCTGACTACTACAATCCCCAATATTGTAACATTCTTAAGACAACTCAAGACACTTTTATGCCCCATAATAGGGAAGCAAACACTTCTAGTCCATCCAACATTGAAAGGAAAACAAACGTGGTATCTAAATGGGTTGAGAAAAAGGACAAGTCAAAAGATACAAGTGTTACTAACTCCACTCCATCAAACAACAAAGGTCAACTGAATTTAGTATCACAAAAATTCAAGGAAATGATCTAGTTAAAAGATAAAGGCATGGGAGAGTATTCCATTGACCAATCTCTATGTCTTTCATAGTTGTTGCCATCTCCAAGATCATATGGGCATCCATCAACATTAACACAACAATCATCACAACCTACCATGGTTTTGGATGATAGATTTGTAAAGGAAGGCACTTTAGAAGATGAATCTAAAGATAAGGCCATTCTCAATTGGCTCTACAAAGATGAGGAAGCATCTACATCGACAACTATCAACATAAATATAGATCAATATGGAAAGGGAAAAACAATATTAGAGAAAATGGGGTATGAAGGACAAGGACCTATAGGAAAAGAAAAGAGGGCATTGTAGAACCCATCCAACCTCTCACACTTCATTCAAAGGAGAAAATAGGACTAGGTTATAAAGAGGAAACAAAAGAAGAAATCACTCATAAAGTTGTTGAAAAAATTCTTCAAGTGCGGGATAGTTCTGAAACAAACTCCAATGAGTGTGAGTGGGATTATTTATTTGAAACATCATACAAGGAAATACAAATTGATGCCATAAAAAATTATGCACCCACATGTGAGGAGGGACAAATCCTAGGGAATAGACCCCTTGTATTTGGATCATAGAATATCGGTGACTCAAGTGATGATGGACAAATATCGAGTGAGATGGATGACTTGGAGGAGAGTAATAGCATAGAACTTGGCATCCATATTGAAAACCTTGACAACATGGCTATCAAAACCCTCACTACTATTGACCTTAGCCAATATGATGACCTTTTACCCTTAATAAATCCCGAACTTATCGACTACAAACCAGTTGAACCTATCAATGTACCTAACTTTGTGAATGACGATGATATCATTAATTTCCTTTATTTTGGAAAACCTAACCCAAGTTCTACTCATAAATATCATAACAACACTTTGAGTTAGGAGGGTATCAAATCTTCCAATTGCAAAATTGAAAACACAAATAATGGATCTAATGGTGAAAACCGTTTAATGTCAATATTAGATCTTGAAAACGCAAAAATAAAGAATGCATCTGATGGTGAAAACCTCTCCGATCCATCGAAAGATGGAAGATATGACACCCTTCCACAAAACTATCATGAAAGATCATCAATATTGGTGGAGCCTACACAGTCTATCAATCTGGGCACAATAGAAAAAGAAAAAACTCTACATTTGGCAGCATCTATGACTGAACAAGAAAAGCTTGAATTCACCAAGTTCTTTGAGAATAGACACATTAAATTTGCTTGGTCTTACTCTAATATGCTAGGTTTAGATCTAGATCTTCTAATGCATCATTTATCTCTACCATCTAGAATAAAACATGTAAAGCAAAAACTAAGGAAAATGCATCTGCATATCACCTTGTTGGTAAAAGCAAAGGTTAAAAAGTTGTTAGATGCAGGATTCATTGGATCTATTGATTATGCTGAGTGGATTTCTAATATTGTACCTATTTTTAAGCCAAATAGTAGTATCAAAATATATACTGACTTCAAAGATCTCAACAAGGCATGCCCAAAGGATGATTTTCCTTTCCCAAACATTGACATTATTGTAGACTTAATAGAAGGACATGCCATGTTCTCACTAATGGATGGCTTCTCAAGTTACAACCAAATCAATATAGCACTAGAAAATTAGGAGAAAACATCTTTCACATTTCAATGGGGAACATTTTGCTGGAATGTCATGCCCTTTGGGTTGAAAAATGCAGGTGCTACATATTAGCGGGCAATGACACCATTTTCCATGACATGATGCATACCTTTATGGAGGATTACGTGGATGCAATAACTCATTTGAATGCAAAATCCAATGAAAATTTCTGATGAAATATTAATAATTTGGTGTATTGTCGACTGGTTGTGAAATTTGAAGTGTAATTTTTTATTTTTTTATTTTTTATCCCCAAGGTTCATTGCAATTTCTATGAAGTTTCGTCAAATTTTGACAAAAAATTTTGTCAAAATTTTGACAACAATGGAAAATTAGAAAAAAAATGAAACAATCGTTGACATGAATAAAAGTGATTTCACCTATTTATTGCGACAATGTTTGTCTATACTTGTGAATTTTTTGTACTTGCGACAATTTGTGGAGAACTAAGGACGATTTTCTTGGTAAAAATAAAAAAAAATTCAAGAAGATATCGCTAGGTTGAGGGTAGTCATTGTCATTTTCCAAAATTAATTTGTGAAGTTAGATTTGTACTTCCAGGTTTGAAAATCATATTTTAAAGCAACATCTCATCAGTTTTCATTTTTAGACTTGTGCATTTTGAGAAATTCATTTCCAGATTTTCTTGTGCAAGTTCAATATTTTGATTTTAGGAGTCTAACAGTTGGAAATCATAGTAAAATCATAATTTAATAAGTTCTGGAATTAGCATTTTAAACTATTTTTTGGGTTCATTAACTTTAGACTATCTTCTCTTTTGCAAGGGTGGTTGCATGCCAATTTTTTTTGGTGCAAAATATTAGAATTATTATATTTTGTTACCTATCTATGATTAAAAATTATTAGAGTTTGATTTTGATACCTTTTTAAGATCTAAATATTCAAGCTTGGTAAAGAAAAATCATGTTAGATAATATTAGTATAGAAAAAAATGAACAGATAATTGCTAGAATGTGGGCTAGATTGAAAAGAAATGGTGATGGGAAATGTTATTGTCCTTGCAATAATTGCAAGGGCTTAAAGAGGAGAATACTTTTAATCACAAAAATTGAAAAACATTGTAGGAATCATGGTCATGTTGAAGGGGGCCATGATTATCATCCATTGGTAATTTTTTCATTATATGTCTTTATATTGATTGAATTTGTAAATGTTTATATCGTTTTAACATTTCTATATATATAAAAACTCACTTGATCATGATCATGGTTTATTTGTGTCGATCATTATTATAAAGGTGGGGTGCCCTGGGGCACAAGATATGGATTATCACACCCCAAAGAATGTGGTTTTGCAAATGGAGGAACATGGAGCTGTGAATATAGAAGATGAGGTTAATGATCCTATGGAAGAAGATGATCATGTGCCAGAAAACACAGTTGAAGATGATGGTACAAATACATTGATCCATGACACATTTAGTGGCATAGCTGATTATGATGATCGAGATGAATTTGATGATGTTCATGATTTACCTATACTTGAGAAGGCACATGAGCCCCTTTATGACGGATCTGAAACAACTCTACTCTCTATTATATTGTTGCTGGTGAACTTCAAGGTTATGAATGGTTTATCCAACATAGCAATGTCATGGATGTTAAGGTATGTCATATATGTCATATTTTTTCATCTATTTTAATTGTTGTTAGTTCATCATTAGTAAATAAAAGATGAAATATGTACCATTAATATTATTTATATAATTTTTTTTTTTTTTTGTAGATTGATTAGTGAATTTTTGTTACCACCATCAAATTTTTTGCCTCGCTCATACTGAGATTTATCTGCCATTATGAAAGATATTGGAATGGAGTATCAAGAAATAGATGCATGTCCCAATGATCATATTATATATCATAAACAACGTGAATTTGCAACAGAATTCTCAGAATGTCATATCAGTAGATATTGAACATATCAACTAACAAAAAATGTGTCTCGCAAGGTTCTTCATTACATTCCCATTATTCCATGTATTCAACAATTATCTAGGTGTGAAAGCTTAGTGCAATGTATGGATTACCATGCACAAAATAGAAGTCGAGATGACATTCTTTGAATACGTGCGAATGGTTCTGCATTTAAGAACATGGAGGAAAAATGGCCACACTTTAAAGAAGAACCTCATAATCTTAGGCTTTCATTGGCAGTGAACAATGTCAATCCATTTGGAGAGCTGAAATCTATTTACTCGGTGTGGCCTATTTTTGTTATAAAAAATAACATTCCTCCATGGATGTCAATAAAGAGGGAGCACATAATGTTGGCAATGATATTTTCAGGTATTTGTTTACATCAATTTTCTTTAACATAGTAGCATCTCATTTGTCTTATTTGTTGCATAATGACTTATATTTTTTTCATTTAATAGTCATGTACATTAATTTGTACATTAAGTTATATATATTGCAGTAAAATGGTTATAATAATTATGTAATGTTTATGTTCATTCAACTAGGTAAGTGACAAGTTAAAGATATGAATGTATATATCGAGCCTCTTATTGAAAAGTTACTAAAGTTATGGAATGGCGTCACTATGTATGACATCTCTAGAACAATAGGACAAAGACAATTTCAATTCCATGCAATACTTGTATGGACAATTCAAGATGCCCTAGGGCTAACACATTTTTGTGGTATGTTTTAATGTCTGACTACACTTTAACAATATTTAATTTTATGAAGTAGATATCATGCATATTTTTTAAATAATCTATTCAATATATATAGTTATAAAAATTGACATATTTAATCCAATTATATATGACCTTGTAGGTCTTCAAACAAAGGGAAAATTTTCATGTCCAATTTGTGGTTCAAACATGAAATCTCATCATTCAACAAGTTTAGGAAAGCAGGTGTTTGATGAGTATAGGCATTTCATCCACAGAAATCATAAGTAACGAGCTACTAAAAAACATCTTTTCAATGGGAAAGAAGAGACTACATCAAAACCACGAAGAATGACACATCACCTATGGAAGTTGGAATATAATAGAATTAATCTTCAAGGTTATACATTAGATCAAATTGTTTATCTATCATATATGATATGTTTGGAATTTCTATTTTTATATTGTGTTGTTTTTTCTCATGTTGTAATTGACAATGATTGTTGTTGTTAATTTTTTTAACTTATATGCTTCATGAAGGTCATCAAGGCATTAATGGTCGGCTTCCACAGGGAATGAAAGGTTATCCAAAAAAATTTAGTAGGTTGCCCTAGTATGATCAACTACAAATTGTGCATTTGTTTGATACAATTCATATCAGAAAGAATATAACATAAATGTTATGGAAAATATTGGATGGAAGGCTTGACAAAGAAAAAATTGTGAAAATTTGTAGTGACATTCAAGAAGCCAATCATTCAATGAAAAATTTCATTCAATTAAATAGTGATGGAGACCAAATTAATATAAGCGCCCTTCCTTAGTTATTAATGGAGCAACAAAACAATGCTATAAAAGAAGTCATACGAAAAATTTGATTTCCCATAGGATTTGCTGCAAACATAAACAATATCATAACAAAGAAAGGTAAATTTGGGTCAGGGATGAAAACACATGATTGGAATACCTTCATTAAGTTAATTATTTTGGTATATTATATATACATTTGTATATTGCATGTACTTTTCAGTGTATTATATTTACTACTTTTGGAAAAATAATGAAAATATCATTTTATAATTGTTGTAGTACCTTCTACCTCTATCTCTTCCAGAAAAATTTGACAACAATGTCAAGCAAGTATATATCATCTTTGAAAATGCATGAGGTAAGTAGTGATATTTGTTCAATTCATTGTATAAATCTTATAGTTTCTATTTTTTTTACTTGTTATGTAATATATTATATATTGTTGTTAAATCTGGTTAATATATTTGCACCTTGAATCAATTGTAGATGGTTGTCATATAAAGAAATTCATAAAGAAGATATAAATTATTGGAAGAGAAAAATTCCTCGTCTAATCTGTGAAATGCAAAAGTTTCTACCTTCAACATTTTTCAATGCACAAGAACACTACCTCATACACCAAGTTGAGGAGATTGAATTGTGTGAACCTGTACACACAAGGTCAATGTGGATGGGTGAGAGACACTTGAAATTTTTGAAGGATTTGGTTAGCAAAGAGAAAATCCTAAGGGTTCTATGGTGGAGATATATATGGTATACCAGACCATGGTGTACATTACTGAATATCTTCCTAAGTTTGCAACAAAGATCCATGTAGATCACATTTGGGATCCCAGCTCCATTAACAAATTTGAAGGGGAGTACCTGATGGGAAAAGGTAGATTGAGGAAAGTGAGAGGTAATTATAATACATTTTTAAAAAAAAATTATGTATATTGTACTTATTTAATTATTAATCTTCAATATACATCAATTATAAATTAAAGTCATACTATACTGTGGTAATTAACTAATTGATGTATACCTAGGAGGCTCAAATCAACCAACATATCAACCTACCTTTAAGAGGATTCTAAAAAGTTTAGAATTACCACTTTAAACAATCTAATCAACTCTCAAAGCCTGACAAACAACCGAAGTCAAATTTCACACTTTGACTACTTGAATCCTTGTAGCAGTGCAAACCTAGTTTTTCCCAATAACTCAAAACTTTTCTAAAAAACTAGACAAACCCTTGATGGTTTTATACACCCATTTTGGTGTTATTAAACATACTTCAAAGGAAACTACAAGTCCTTTGGACCAGATTACCAAAATCACCCTTTCTAGGTTGTGTAAATTACATTGATTAGGCCTATTTTACAAAGCAATTAGTCTTTAAACATGTCATATGCGCATGAAATATTGGGGCAGAAATTTTTATGCCTCCAAACCTCCATATCCACAAAATTATTCCACTTGTATGACCATATTCTTTCCAAACCCATAAACCCTTGTTTTAGACGAAAGTCATGAGGGTTTATTCAATCTTGTACTTCCACGACCTCCCAAACCTCAAAAATAATTCAGACACAACCCATTAGGTCTGCACATGGGTAAAAATTCATAAAATAAGATCTCCCATACATATTTTGTTGAAACGTAGGCTTGAACCTCTCATTTCACATGTTTTTCCTCACAAAACTCTTGAGGACAACAGCTATACCTTCTTTATTTCTCATCCTATGAGGGTTTACAATGATCACTTTATGCCTTTTAAATGTCTTTACACCTCAAATAGTGAACAACCACCTCTACACCTGACTATTTAATCATTTATGATCACATGAAACACAAAACACACTAATTTCAAGGTTGTTAACATCACTATTGAAATGTTTTAATTTTTTGAATTTGTTAACATTGTTTGTGAATTTAATTTATTTTTGATACAGTTGGTCGAGAGTGGGATGCACTACATTTTTACGTTGCAAAAAATCTTGATTGGATGACAGTATGGATTGAACGATTTCAACAATCTGGTTGCACATTAACATGGGAAGGTTTTTCTTCATTGGTTAAAGTTCATCGTAATGGAGATTCCAATGTTATACAAAGGGAAATTTATTTAGCATATGGTTTAAGAGATAAAAATGTACATATAAATATATTAATCACCTATATTATTTAATTATTTTCAATTATATTGATGTATATATATGTTGAGATTTTTTTCTTTGCATACATTCGGCCAAGAATAAATATGTTTATCAGCTGATGATATTGCAATATTTTTTTCATGTTTGACATATTGTAGCTGAAACACCACAAGGCTATGTGCTGCAATGGTCATAAATTTCAAATCAAAAAGTTGGATGACACGAAGAAAACTTGTGATTTTAGGATAACTCCAGTGTTTCAGGTGACTAATGTTTCATCTAGAATCGACATACATCCAGAAGTCTTAGAAAATCGATACTATGGGATTTTGGATGATATACTTTGAGTGTGACTTTAAGAATTTCAAATTATTTATGTTCATTGTCCTATGGTACAGGCTATGATTGAATGAAAATGATCCTGAAAGAACTGTTATTGAACATGATAATGGATTTACCATGGTTAATACAAGGTCGATCAAGTGAGCTAGAAATGAGCCCTATGTTCTTCCAAGACAATGTGAGCAAGTATTTTACTCAGAGGTACCAGGTAAAATGGGTTGGTCATTTTTTGTTAGACATGATCCAAGAGGAAGGCCAGTAAAGTATAATGTGGTGGAAGAGGAAGATACCAAAGAACTAGAAGATGACGTTAATGATGATCAGGATCAATAATTAGTTGATGATGTGCCTGATGAAGATGTCAAAGAGGAGGAACTAGATCATGATGATGAAGGAGTTAATGTTCATGAAGATGATATCTATGTGGATGATGACATTATCAAAATTGATATCAGTGACAATGATGATGATATGAACAATCCTTACAATGTCGAATCTAGATTGGATGATACGTCAGACAAAGAGTTTGAAAAAGAATAATATCAATGACATTGAAATGTATGAGTTATGTGATTGTATTATCTATTTGATATTCATTTCTTGATAGAATTATATTTGACTTATGTTGTTACTTAATTAATTCATGATGTTTTTAATTTTTATTCCACTACATAATTAATTCATGATGTACTTTTTAATGTTTAATTTTAATTCATGATGTTACAACTATTGTAGTTCTCCTAGAAATTTCCATATGATCTTAATGAATAGTGTTTTGGGAAATTTCATGAAAGATGACACATTGTTCATAGTAGTGAAATAATTGCAAATTCGTTTAGATTTTTTAGACCAATTATCACACTTCCTATGTAGTGACTTATTTATCCTAGAGAAACTAAGTATATAGTATACAAAGAAAACAAAAAGACCCATAACTACCCCTATTTTGAAGGAGTTTACTTTTCTCCCCTTCTTGATCTCCCTAATATTGTCTAATTATTTTTAAGAGACCAAGGGTCATAACAAAACTTTATTCATCCCACTAAATATCTTGGTTAATGAAACTTTACAAAAGCAACAAAACAATTGCTACAGTTGGAATTTCATGTGGAATGAAGAGTGGTGACAATAATCTACTTATAGTTTAATAAAACACTATTTTTAGGAGGCTTGACATTAGAGAGATAGAGAAGATGGGGAGAGAGGGAGAGATAGGTTGAAGAGGATGAGAGAGAAGAGATGATGATAGATAGGACTTACAAAAGGGAGAGAAAGGAAAGGGGGAGACTAGGGAGAGTGATATGTAGAAAAGGAGAGAGAGAAGAAGATAGGGGAGAGAGGGAGAGATAGCTCAATACATATAGAGGGAGAGGAAGAGACATAGAAAGGGGTTAATATAGAGAGATAGAGGGGGATGGTGAGAGATAGAGAGAGATAGATATATATGGGAAGATAAAGAGAGATGGAGATATATGGGAAGAGAAAGAATGAGAGGTGGAGATAGAGAGTCAATGGATATGGAGGATAGGGAGGGAGAGATGGTGAGAGATAGAAAGGGGGCTGGGAGATAGCTGAGAGGGGGAGGGAGAGAAAGGGAAATTGATAAGTAGAGGAGGAGAGATAGAGAAGAGGGGGAGAGTCGAGGGAGAGATAGGTTGAAGAGGAGGAGAGAGAAGAGATGGAGATAGATAGGTATAAAAGGGAGAGAAATAACAGGGGGAGACTAGGGAGAGCGATATGTAGAAAGGGATAGAGAGAAGAAGATAGGGGTCGGGGATACAAAGGTAGAAATGGTGAGAGATAGAGAGGGGGCCGAGAGATAGCTGAGAGGGGGAGGGAGAGAAAGGGATATTGATAGGTAGAGGAGGAGAGATAGAGAAGATGGGGAGAGTCAAGGGAGAGATAGGTTGAAGAGGAGGAGAGGGAAGGGATGGAGATAGGTAGAAAAGGGAGAGAAAGAAGAGGGGGAGACTAGGCAGAGTGATATGTAGAAAGGGAGAGAGAGAAGAAGATAGGGGAGAGAGGGAGTGAGAGATGGTGAGAGATAGAGAAGGTACCAAGAGAGAGTTGAGAGGGGGAGGGAGAGAAAGAAGTGGGGAGACTAGAGTGATAGTGTAGAAAGGGAGAGAGTGAGAGAGGAGAGATAGCTCAATATATGGTAGGAGGAGAGGAGAAGGAAAGGAGGGTGATATAGAGAGACAGAGGGTTGGTGAGAGACAGAGAGAGATAGAGGAGAGATAGAGATATGAAGAGAAAGAGAGATGGAAGATGGCTAAAGAGAAAGGGAAGAAAGGAAGATGAGAGTCAATGGATAGCGGAGGGGAGGGATGATGGTGAGAGATAGAGAGGGGATGAGAGGAAACAGAGGGGTAGGGAGAGAAAGGACATTGATAGGTAGAGAAGGAGAGATAGAAGAGGGGGAGAGAGGGAGAGATAGGTTGAAGAGGAAGAGAGAGAAGAGAGGGAGATAGATAGGCAGAAAAGGGAGAGAAAGAAGAGGGGGAGAGGGAGAGCGATATGTAGAAAGGGAGAGAGAAGAAGATAGGGGGGGGATAGGGAGGGAGAGATGGTGAGAGATAGAGAAGGGGTTGGGAGATAGCTGAGAGGGGATCAGGGAGAGAAAAGGGATATTGATAGGTAGAAGAGGAGAGATAGAGAAGAGGGGGAGAGAGGGAGAGATAGGTTGAAGAGGAAGAGAGAGAAGAGAGGGAGATAGATAGGCAGAAAAGGGAGAGAAAGAAGAGGGGGAGAGGGAGAGCGATATGTAGAAAGGGAGAGAGAAGAAGATAAAAATAAGGATGGGAGGAGAGATGGTGAGAGATAGAGAGAGGGGCCGGAGATATAGAGGGGGAGGGAGAGAAAGGACATTGCCAGATGGAGGAGGAGAGAGGATAGAAGAGGGGGGGAGTTGAGGGAGAGATAGGTTGAAGAGGAAGAGAGGAAAGAGATGGAGATAGATAGGTAGAAAAGGGAAAGCAATAAGAGGGGGATACTAGGGAGAGTGATATGTATAAAGGGAGGGAGAGAAGAAGATAGGGGTCGGGGATTGCGATGGAGAGATGGTGAGAGATAGAGAGGGGGTTGGGAGATAGCTGAGAAGGGGAGGGCGAGAAAGGGATATTGATAGGTAGAGGAGGAGAGATATATAAGAAGAGGAGAGAGGGAGAGATAGGTTGAAGAGGAGGAGAGAGAAGAGATGATGATAGATAGGACATAAAAAAGGGAGAGAAAGATAGGATATTGATAGGTAGAGGGGGGAGAGGGAGTTACATAGATAGTGGGAGATATAGATCTAGATAATTATATTAAGTATATTATAATAATTATAATATTAATTTATTATTATAAATTTAGCTAATATTATAATATATTAATATTATATTAATATTATAAATTTAGCTAAAATTATATAATTATATTAATTATATATAATTTATTATGTAAAATTTAAGAATATGGCGCCAAAATTTTCATTTTAATTGACTTAATCAAAACCTAGCTTGTCAATTGGAGAAGTGAGTCATGCACTAGGATGAAAGGTTGTAGGAAGCCTAGGGATCGAGGTTTCTTGGCTGCAAAATTGGAATTTTTCAATTTTTTTTACCATGAAGGCCTCTCCATCTCGTATGTCGCCAAAATGGTCTGTATATTTCATCTAGAATTTATCAATTTTCCTTTTATAGGGGTTTTTATTTGATTTGGTTTGTCTTCAATGCCGGTGGTCCATTATATTGTTTTCATTTCACCTTAGTAAATATACATTTTTTGAAACATTTGATTGAATCAACATTGTGCATTCACATTTTACCATGGTGTCATGTTTCTTCCTTTTCATACTTGGCCTCATCACTAGGTATTGAAATTTTGATATTGTTGGAATTCTTAAATCACATGCTCTTTCCTTATATGGATGCCTCTCAATTTATGACATTGCATGGAGCATGGAAGATTCATACTCCACAAATTCCTCCCCTTACAAAGTTACTTGCTACTATAGTTTAATACTCAACACTGAAAACCACTAAATACCACTCAAAACAAAACAAACAACCAAAGCATTTTATCAAATAGTTGGCTTCCTTGCTGCTATGGGCTAAAAGCCTTAAAAACAAGTGCTTTTGAACAAGCTATGGGAAAAAATCTATCAAAGGATAATAATAATAGCATAGACAAGGTCGTGAACTATTTGGAAAAATGCCTCAAAGAATTGTGGTCTCATGGTGATGGAATTCCATGATGAATTCCTATGGCTATGGATTTTCATGGCATTCCATCTTCATGAGACTACATTTATTTGAGGCATATTTTCAAACAATTCATTTCCTTGCTATGCTACGACATTTTATCAAACAATTTGTTTCCTTAATGCTATGGCTAAAAGCCTAAAACAACTGCTTTCAATCAAGCTATGGATTCTTGGAAAAAAAATTCTAAGCATAATAGTAAGCAATAACATAGACAAGGAAATGAACTGTTTGAAAAAATGCCTCAATTGTGATGGAATGCCATGACAAGCCATATACAAGGTAGTGAACTATGTGGTCTCATGGTGATGGAATGCCTCAAAGAAATGTGGTCTCATGGTGATGGAATGCCTCAAAGAAATGTGGTCTCATGGTGATGGCATGTCATCACCATGAGACCACATTTCTTTGGGGAATTTTTTCAAATAGTTCACTACCTTGTATATGGCTTGTCATGGCATTCCATCACCATTAAGGTATTTTTCATCACCATGAGACCACATCTCTTTGAGGCAAGCTCTTGGAATTTTTTTATTACCTAGAATTTTCCTTGAGAAAAAACAAGAAGAGCAAGCTCATTGTTGACAAAAGGCATATATTCAAGGATACCAACATATGCCTCACTAGAATGAAAGCCCTCCAATTATCAAGAATCTCATCTAAAGTATCAAATTCATTCTCATAAATTTTTCTATTGTCTATTTTATTATTTCCTACACAATCAAGGATGAAATTATATTAGCTACAAGTCTATTCATATTCTTAAGAATTTTTGGGCCATGCCTTCTTTGATGACCATCCATTTTACATAGAAAACAAGCATTCAAACCTCTCAAAACTTCAATATCATGCTTAGTTTGATTATCACTCAATTGAAAGCACAAAATATGTAGAATACACTCATCATATTTGAGAGATATAAAAACCATAGAGTTAAGATGGGGAAGAGTAGACCTTGTTTCTTCCACTTGCAACACATTACCCAAACATTTGAGGACTTGAGGGGTAAAAGTTCACATCTAAGTAGAGATATTTTAAAATTCTAACCACCTTAACATATAATTGGCTAAAGCATTACATAGGGTAGAATCAAGGGTTCAAAGATGGACCTAAAAACAAAATTTCCCATATTCTAAAACTCTTTCTTTTAAAACTCTTGATTGCATACCATGATTTTTGAAGAAGAAAGTGAATAAATCTTTATGTATCATTCTATAGAAAGAAACATAGACAAGGCAGTGAACTGTTTGGAAAAATGCCTCAAAGAAATATGGTCTCATGGCAGTGAATCAACCTACTCTTGGCTGTCACACTTTTACTTATCAAGGAAAAATCTTATGATAGTGCATTCAAACTGCCCTTCATGTGCACAAATAGCCAAAACAACTCCCATCACAAATGAGATAGCTTCCAAAAACTCTCAGGAAAATAATTAAGGTCTTCTAGCTACTTAATCTCATGGAGTGTCATGTATATTCTTTTTTGTTTCATCACAGTCCCAAATCTCCCCTTTTGACATCATACAAGACCTAGACCCCACTATTATACTTTAGAATGCACCATTTTCTTTCACATTTTCCTTTACATCGGATTGCCATTTGAATCCTAATGAGGATTTAAAAAAATGCTCTAAAAGGTTTTTTTTCTATTTGATCCTATTGTAGAATATTACTCTTTAATCTTTAGATCTTCCACCTAATGCATTTGTCACTATTCTTTCTTTTCACCCTTGGATCTTAATGGAAATTTGAACCGCATAGCTTCCTATACATGCCTTTTCATTCATAGTCTTCATCCTTGTCAAAAATTCCAAAGCTATTCATTTATCAAGGTTTACACTTCCAAAGATATGATATAAGGGATGAGGATGGGGTTGTGTCTCAAATGATTTTGGCAGAATAGGTACCTCTCAATCTTTAGCTTTCAATGAAAAAGATATCAACATAGACTCGTGTTCCCATATTCAATAATAAAGTGAGCTCTAGAATGATATAAAATACTCTATTAAAAAAAAAATGACAAGAGCTAATCAATATCAATTTCTAGAGGAACTGGTGAGTAGGGGAAGCTTCTTTAGATGATCAACTAGATGATTAAACCACCAACTTAGCACAACTCTCTCAAATACTCTTTAAGTGGAACTTTCTAATCCACTATTCCTTCAAGGAAAAGACCCCCCAACTATGGTTCTTGTAATCAAACAGTCAAGAGGGCTTGTATCAACTTGGATAATGTCAAATAGGAATAAACCAAACCATGACACTCAAGTTTTCACTTAGGAAACTACATTTTCTAACCACTAGGCCTCTTTACCACTAAAAGGCTTGTAGACCTGCCCAGTAGGACAGCCAAAATAAAATCCACATATAAGCTTCTGTCAAATTGGTTGTATGTTGGGAACTAACAAAAAATCATTTAGACACCTAATTTCCTAGTTAAGGCAAGTTAATACAACTTCCACAAGCCCGAATACAAAGAGCCTTCAAGAGGTGTCAAAAGGCATAAAAACCATTTCAAAACACCAAGTCAACTCCCCTCAAGCACCTGGTTGCATCATGGCATTTTGATTCTTTAATTTTCCAAGGTGCACTAATCTTATAAAGTGAGGATGGAGACCTTGTGATTACATTGAAACTTATCACCACGACTCAAACCTACTCCAAGCCTTTGAAGAATAAAAATGTTGTTGCTTCAAATGACTATGAGCACTAAATTTCACTATTTGAAGATGTTGAAACCTTGTCATAGAGAACTAGAAAATTGATGCAACCACTCATTCTAACTTAGAACATACCAAAAGTCTCCAAGCAATTAGACATAGGAATATTTTAGATATCTTAAACATTTTTTATTGCCAAATCATAAACTTATGATGACTTAACTAGTCCTAGTACACACTCCCTCCCTGTTAACCACTTAGACATATGGATTTTCTCAGTGGATAGCTGAACCACCTCACACGTGCACCTGAATTATGTCTATTAGTCTTCTAATTCATCTTTTTCAAGACAACTTAAACCAAAATATTATGTATGGTGAAACCATTCTTTTACATAATACATTTGAGGCCTTGGTTGTGTAATTGGTGGACCATATTCACATTTAACACTTGTTACAAATTTTAAAGTCATTAATTGCAAGGGACAGTCTCCTTCATACATTGATTTGATTTGTGATGGACACAATTGGACGGTAGTAACAATAACTTACAATCTATCAAGACTTGATTACCTTATAACTAGTTAAATTCTAGTGATGAAATTATAGATTACTCATAATGTCACAGTGGGATCACATCATCATGAAAGAACTTCATCCAACATCATTATGAGTGTAGGTACCACCAAATAGGTATTTTTCAGATCTTTCTTCCTTAAGTGAGGGAAATTCAGGAAGAGAAGAGGAAAGCGAGACATGTAGTAGGTCTAAAAGAGGGCGATCAACTAGACGTCAAAATATTAGAAGAAAATTACGTAAAAACATGGAATTGTTTCTTGTTGAAGGGAGGTCATGTTCTTATGATGATGAGAGCATAGGCGACATCGAGGTGCCCTGGAGGTACAAACATCTATGGAAACAATGGGTACCTAGGGGACTTTCTCCAATAAACACTAATTTTTTTGTCAATGGGAGTATATAAAGCATAACACCATCATCATTACATTGTTTGGGCCTATTTTTCATGGATATAATAAAGGTCTTTTATGAAAAAGTTACTGAATTGATGGAGTATGTCAGACCTTGTTACAGTTACAAAGATTGGATGCAGCTAGTTCAATATACACGAAGTATGTGTAGGGATGCATTGTCAGCAAATTATATACAACTAAAAGATAAGGATCAAAATAAAGGAGTGGTTGTCTACATTGAAGGAGGGGCAAAAGTATCAGGGAATATTGCAGGATTTATAAATAGTACACGACTTGGGTCAAAAAATAAGCAACCCAATTGCATATTCGAGGCACGCGAGGGAAACCGTGTATTCGTATGTGCAATAAAATCAATAACTAGAGGGGAAGAGTTGCTAATCAATTACAATTTTAATTGCTTAGATATAAACACAGTTACTATGGGAGTGGTATGTACTATATACCATTTTACCCAACCTCCAAAAAATGACTCCAATATACCATTTTATGATTATGTTTTTTTTGTAAGTCTATTGGTTTCATTTTAGTAATGTTTTTTTATATTTAATTTTTGTCACCATAGGACATTGATCGTATAGGGAAGGCTTTGGCCTAGAGAAAAAATTACGATGCATCTTTAGGTGCTTCTAACCGACAGGTTTACCACATTGTAATTGTACAAAATAGATATGAGGAAAATGTTTTATTATTACATGTTTTTTTTGTAAGTTTATTGGGTTAATTTTGATAATGTTTTAAATATTCTTGTTGCAGATAGTTGATCAAGGAAAGGCACCAGTAGTAGAGGAGAGCATCCATAGGGTCAAGGTGCAATCACTATTATTGGATGATGACATCACATATTCAACAAACCCTATTGATATGATAAGGAAGGCACAAAAAAATTGCAATGAATAAATCCTTCAATTGTTATTCATAGTGCCTCAAACATATGAGATAAGAGAGAGGGTTAAAATATTGAATGAGAGAGTACAAAACTTGCAAGTAAGTTGTCATGAGGTCTTTAATTATAACATAAGTTAATTCATGGTTTTATAGTTTGTAATATTTTATGTCATGAACTAAATATGTGTTTTTACATGATTTTTTGCAGCCTCATGATGTTGTTGCCCATGATCAGGGTACTGCAGGTGCTACCCATAGAGTAGGGGTTGGTACAACTATCCATATTGATCTTCCTGCACATACATCACATGATCATCCAACCCCATCATCCATGCCTATATTGTCGACTAAACTGTTGGAAACACATAGCATGCACGCATCGGGTAGTACTGGTGATGTAGAGGCCACTAGTGTTGGTGATGTTTTAGTAGCATTTATTGGATCTTCCCATCTTACTAGTACGGGAACATTTCCAATCACATTTGTGGTGACCGATGATTTTGTTCCCATAAAGATAAAGAAGGTCCTAGGTAATGTAAAATGTTTTAATTATTATTATATATAATCCAATTGAAATTTACTTATTGATCACTCTTTTTAGAATAATGATCCCATGATCATTTTGTAGGAAATGATTTTTGTTTATAAACATCTACGTGATATAACATTGGAGCTCTTCAATCCCACCATATGTATATAGTGGAATGCCCAAAATCAATATTTAAAGGATGATCTCATTAACCACTTAGTTATGCTATTCGGTGATAAAAATTCAACCAAACGAAGGTCCTTAAGAAAGTTGGTACATATCTAAAGTATGTGAGGGACCAATATAGGTCACATTTAGAGAAGAAAAAAAAAGTATGAGCATCCCCCCATGATTCCAAAGAGGGAGTGGAAGGACCTAGTGTCAAATAGAAAGGAGAAGGCTGAAAAGAAAAAAGGAAAGACACCACCAGGCCAAGGAAGGTATGTAATACTATCAGCAATGTAATTATATACGGATTACTCTTTCTTTTTACATAATCTAACTTATTTCGAAATTTTCATAGGCTACCTGACACATTGAAGGCAACAAAGGCAAGACTAGAAAAACACGAACAACACAAACTTGGTCTGGTGGTTATATGAAATTAGTTGCAAGAATTGTAAGTATCAACAAATGAAATATTGCATCCAAATAATAAATTGTAAAAAATTTTGGTTTTATCACACCATAGAAGAAAAATTCATGATCTTATGCAAAAATACAGGGCTCTGAATTCAATAGAGTGCCCATAGAAGAGAAAATGAAGATTTCCTTCCAGCATGGCTATGAAGTTGTGGCCGAATGCCTAAGAGTCTTGACTAGGAAAATAGAATCTTCCACTACATCTGACACGTAGGTAAATAAACTCAATAAAGTTTATTTAAAATTAAATACTTGTGAAATCTATTCAATATTAATTTCCACCATAAAGTAATTATGTGCCTATTTTTTTAAAATAGACAGACAATGATAATACTGCATCTGACATTGGAATGAAGACTGGTGAGGGTGGAGCACAACCTACAGATGAAGGTCATGGTGTGCATCCTGGTACTGGATGTATTCATGTGCTATACAAAATAGAGTATGGATTAATACAATTAAACATCTTTAATTACAATTGGTGTATTAATTATTGTAACCTTTCATGTTTCAACTTTAGAGCATGTAGAGCGTGATCAACATGATGTTGAGCATGATTAGGCTAGAGAAGATCAGGAACATGATGTGGCCCCATTAGGTAGAGAGGACCACTCTAATGTTATTTTAAACATATTTAATTGCAATTGGTGTATTCATTAATGTAACCTTTCATGTTTCAACTCCATATTAGGATTTAGAGGGTGTTCAACATGTTGAGCATGAGGCTATACGACAAGATCAGGAACATGATGTGGCCCCATCAGGTAAATAGCACCACTCTAATGTTCTTTTAATTAATAAAATACTTGTAACAATAATAACAAGAGCAGAGGTTAGAACAACTGAAGGGGGGATAAATGATTTAGAAAATGATACTCCACTTCAGCTTTTTTAAGCTTCAAAATTAAAGAAACAAAAAAAAAGTGATTGTAATCATATTATGGCAACCATATTTTTGATAATATGTAACCAATGAATGAATGAATGTTATATTTTATTAATGGATGAATGAATGAATGTGAGTATTTTAATGAATGAATGTTATATGCTATTAATGGATGGATGAATGAATGTTATATGTTATTAATGGATGAATGAATGATTAATGTTATATGATTGAGTATGGGGAATTGAGAGTGATGTGAGTGGGGGGGAGGGGCCAAGTGAGCTTCCACCATCACGTGGTTGTCCCTATTAAGTAGAGAATATTAAACTATTCTCAAAACAAAGAGAAGCTCAATCCAATTATTACATGCAAGTATCTTTTTAATTCCTCTATCTTTCATCAATCTCTTTACTATTTGAACCTCGTATCGATGTTTTATATGAAGAACCCATTATTGTGAAATGTGCCTCCAGTTGAGTAAACTGAATCCATGCTCTACATCATAATTTCAAGTTGTTTCCATTCCAATGCTATGAGTTTAGGTTGTTTGTATGGCTTTGTATGAATACCACATTGTGTTTTGTGTGGATTTGGTTTCAAAGCTCTATATATTTTGTTTTTAGTGGTGACATAACTCTAAAATTTTACTTTTTGTGCATAACAAGTTAGTGGAAAAATAAATAGCTCTGAAGGGTTTATAGGATCGATTGAGATAGATACATGGATATTCGGATCTTGTTGTTGATGGGACACTTCCACTTAACAATGAAATTTTGTACCATCTGCAGGTATGCAAAAATTTATCTACTTACATTCATTCAACTTACTGTCCTCCTCTCAAATTTATGGATTCATGTGTCATTTGAGAGGGTAACTCCATAAAGGTTTTGTCACAATTGAAAAATAATCTATTAGCTTATGTCCATCCTGAAAATAACAAGGGTTATTATGGGGCAATTTGATAAGAAATGAGTAGATCCCAGAGTATGCTACAGGACTTCATACTACAAACTTGTTCATGTTAGAAGATTCTTGTTTTGTGACATGGAAAGAATACATTAAGTGATTGATAGACCAAGGATAGTGAGCTATGTAGGAATAAGTGATTGAGAGTGAGCAAGGGGAGCTTCTTTAGATGATCGACTAGATGATCAAACCACCAACTTAGCTCAACTCTCTCAAATAATCTTTAAGTGGACCTTTCCAATCCACTATTCCTTCAAGGAAAAGACCCAACTCACCTAGGATTCTTGTACTCTCACAACCAAGAGGGTTTGTAACCACTTAGATCATGTCAAATGGAACCAAACCAAAACTTAACACCCTAATTTACACTTATGAAACTCCATTTTCTCATCACTCTAACCTTTAGGCCTCTTTACCCTTTTAAACTTTGTAGCCCTACCCGGTAGGACAGTCAGAATAAAATCCACATACAAGCCTATACCAAGCCCAAACCACTGAACTTAGATAGGTATTTATGCCCCTACAAGGCTTCAAAAACTTCCTTCATGACATCGAATAGAAAAAGAGAAATGGACCAAAAAAATTCTGCTCCAAGAGGCCTAATTGGTTGGCTACAACAATACAACTAACTATCTTGTGGATAGCCTTGTGTTGTGTGTACTTCTTCCTCCTATATTTTTCTTTTTTGCACTTCTAAATTTGTTGCAACAATCAACAAGCATGGATTCAAATGTTCTAGTTCCTCTTCTAATTCCACTTAATTGCCATCAATGGAAAACTAAGGTTCAACTAATACTAAAGAACAAGAGGTTATATAGAGTTACAATGGTGGTAGAAAAAATAGTACAGATGAAAGTGGTAAAGTTAAGTGGTTCAACAAGGGTAGTCAAGCTTTTGGATTCTTATTTTATATTGAAGTAGCACATGCCACCTTCTGACATGAGTTCATAAATCATATTGATGAGTATATTGTCTTCTAATCTTTGGACCATGAACAAATAAGTAGAATTGTCAAATTATAGGTATGTAGATCATTTATTTTTTTGAAAAACTTATCATTTCTAAAGTAAAAACAAAGGTAGAAAAATTTTCTGATTAGTTAATAAAGAATTTATTTGTGACTTATAGTAACAGAAGATGTACATAAAATTGTATAAGATCCAAGTACTTTAAGGAATTCATAATAGGATATGCAGCAAGGGGGTAACTCAAGTGATTAATACAAATATTTGGTTGCAGTGATTTGGTCAACAAACCTTGTTTGCTCCTTTTTTCTAAATGCCATGTTACTATGCATTAAATCCTAAATTATAACCATTAGGAAGCTTTATATCTCATCTGGGCATCTTTAGCTAGATCACAACATCAGTTATGTATTTGTCCTAGTATATATTTTGTTATATGATGAAGAGAGAAAACTCACTCTTTTGTTGTTGTACAATGTGAAAGAACCCAAAAATTTTCTATCCCAAAATTCCATCCTCTTAAAAAAAAGAGAATATATAGCTTTTCAATCTGTTATTGATTTATAATTGATTCTTGAGGTTATATATTAGCGAATTCAGCATTCCAATGGCCACTAAATAAATAGTTCTTCCATGTAATCCTTTCCCACTTCAATTCCTTCTCAACCTTCTCTATAAATGCATATAGAGTTTCAAAATCTTTAGGTTTACAACAAATTTTAGAGGAAATTTCTTCCCTAATTCCTTCTCAAATATAACCACCATTATTATTATCATTTGCAATCCTAGTGTAGTAACTTTGAAACTTGGTAATTTTATCGTTATTTTCTTTTGAAGTACACACATGCAAAATAGTTGTTTATGCACATAAGAGATAACAAAAGTAACCACCTGTCAAATGCATACAAATTGATGGGGAGAAGATAAACACCAAAAGTTATTGAAACATCATTATCATATCCTACAATCATTGCATTCCAAGAGATGACATCAATTTGAGCCATTCCATCAAATAGTTCACGTGCCTTATCTATACTTCCACATTTTGAATACATGTCTACTAGAGAATTTCCAACCATAATATTTGACAAAACTCCCCCTTCCATTATGTTATGATGGATGTCCATACCCTGTTCCAAAGCTCCCCTTTTGGAAGAAGAAGGGAGGATGCTCACAAAGGTTGTCAAATTTGGCTTAATACCAACCAATTACATTTGCTTTAAAATTTCTAAAGCCTTTTGAACAAATCTATTTTGTGCATATCCTACAATCATTGTTGTCCATAAAACAACAATTCTTTGAGGCATTTTGTCAAATAGTTCACGTACCTTGTCTATGCTTTGACATTTTGCATACATGTCTAATAGGGCAGTTGCAACTAAAACTAATTGAAAATCCTCTATCCTTTATGTTTTGATGGATTTCCATACCCTATTACAAACCTCCCATTTTGGTACAAGAAGGGAGGATACTCACAAAGGTTGTTGAATTTGGCTTTAGACCAACCAATTACATTTTCTTTAAAATTTCTAAAGCCTTTTGAAAAAATCTAGTTTTGTGCATATCCTGCAATCATTGCAGTCCATGAGATGACATTTCTTTGAGGCATTATGTCAAACAGTTCACGTGCCTTGTCTATGCTTTGAAATTTTACATACATGTCTAATAGGGGAGTTGCAACTACAACTAATTGAAAATCCTCTATTCTTTATGTTTTGATGGATGTCCATACCCTATTACAAAGCTCCCCTTTTGGCATAGGAAAGGAGGATGCTCACAAAGGTTGTCGAATTTTTCTTTACACTAGTCAATTACATTTTCTTTAAAATTTCTAAAGCCTTTTGAACAAATATATTTTGTGCATATCCTGCAATCATTGCAGTCCATGAGACAAAATTTATTTGAGGTATTATGTGAAATGGTTCACGTGCCTTGTCTATGATTCAATATTTTGTATACATGTATAATAGGGTAGTTGCAACTACAACTAATTGAAAATCCTCTATCCTTTATGTTTTGATGGATTTCCATACCCTATTACAAAGCTCCCCTTTTGGCACAGGAAAGGAGGATGCTCACAAAGGTTGTCAAATTTTTCTTTACACCAGTCAATTACATTTTGTTTAAAATTTCTAAAGCCTTTTGAACAAATCTATTTTGTGCATATCCTGCAATCATTACAGTCCATGAGACAAAATTTATTTGAGGTATTATGTCAAATGGTTCATGTGCCTTGTCTATGATTCGACATTTTGCATACATGTCTAATAGGGAAGTTGCAACTACAAATAAATTAAAATCCTTTATCCTTTATGTTTTTATGGATGTCCATACCCTATTACAAAGTTCCCCTTTTTTTCTACAGGAAGGGAGGATGCTCACAAAGGTTGTCGAATTTGGATTTACACCTTCCAATTACATTTTCTTTAAAATTTCAATATCCTTTTGAACAAATCTATTTTGTGCATATCCTGCAATCATTGTAGTCCATGAGACGACATTTCTTTGAGGCATTTTGTCAAATAATTCACATGCCTTCAATCATTTGTTACATAATAATGTCTCTTTCAAATGGGATCAAGGATGTGAAACAAATTTAAATCAAATAAAGAAATATCTGAGTCACCACCCATACTAATTCCACCTATAGAAGAGAGACCATTATTACTATACATTGCAACAAATGAGATTTCTTTGGGTTCTCTATTAGCATAAGAAGATCTTGCGGGAAAGGAACAAGCCATCTATTATATCAGTAAGACTTTGAATGGTTATGAGATAAATTACACCTTCATTAAGAAAGCTTGTTTGGTAGTGGTGTTTGCTACTCAATAGTTGTGGCATTACATGTTAACTCACAGAGTCAAACTCATAGCAACGATTGATCCATTAAAGTATTTACTTAGCAAGGCTACACTAACAGGAAGACTAGCCAGGTGGGTCATGACCTTGAATGAATTTGACATCCATTATGTAGATCAAAGAGCCATCAAGGGTTAGATAATAGCTGATCAGTTAGCCGAAGCTCCACTACTAGATGATCGTCGAATGAGAATTGAGTTTCCTGATGCAAACATTCTTACTATGACAACACAACAATGGATGCTTTATTTTGATGGGTCCTACACACAACATGGGTCAGGTGAGGTAATTTTGTTTGTTACACCTCATGGAAATTCCATCCCAAAGTCCTACAACTCATGTTTCCATGTAAAAATATTGTAGCTAAATTCGAGGCATTAATCATTGGCATCAAAGTGGCAATTGATTGGAAGATCACAAAGCTACAGGTATATGGAGATTCACAACTATTCATTTATTAGGTAAATGATGAATATCAAACCAAATATGAGAAGTTGATGCCATGTAAGAAAATGGGGGATGATTAAAAAAATTACTTTGTAGATATCAAATTTGAACAAATTCCAAGGGCAGAAAACAAAGCCGATGATGCTATGGCGACAATTGCTTCTCTCTTACAAATACTAGAAAAGTGAGGCTGTTATAAGTTTATGGTGGAACAAGTGTCTAATATTGCTTATGATAATCCCAAATCCGAAACCATATGCCATTTAGTTGATGTTGAATCTTCAATTTATGGAAAGAACTATGCTTACTGAAAATTCAATATCCTTCCTCCCAATCTTTCCAGAAACCATAAACACAACTTCATCTGCCAAACTGCATGACATACCTTAATTTCCAAGATAATTTACTGTCGAGGTCTAGATGGTACTCCTCTTCAGTTTCTAGAACACAACAAGTTTGAGAGAGGCTTACATGAGGTTCATGAAGGTATTTGTGGAACTCATTCAAGTAGACTAACCCTAGAGAAGAAACTCCTTTATTTGGGGTATTACTGGCTGAATATGGAGGAGTCTTTTTTAGTTTTTTAAGAAGTGCTAGAAATATCAAATCCATGCTAACCTAATCCACACACTAGCATAAGAATTGCAACCATTCACTTCAACATGGCCCTTTTGTCAGTGGGGACTGGACCTGGTAGGAAAGATTAATCCATCTTCATCCAATGGACAAAAAAATATAATCATGGCAATAGAGTACTTTACAAAGTGGATAGAAGTTATTCCCTTGACAACAATCACTAGAAAATAAATTTCTTCTTTCATACTAAATTACCTCATTTGTTGGTATGGCATTACTTAGTCCATTGTCATAGACAATGGTAGACCTTTTAAGAATTAGGATGTTCATGAACTATGTGAGAGGTTTCATATCCAACATCATTTTTCAATACCATACTATCCTAAAGGAAATGGCTAGGAAAAGGCCTCAAACAAAACTATTCTGAAAATCCTAAAGAAAACAATCAATGATGTTGGACGTGATTAGCACAGTCAATTAAACCCTGCTCTGTGGGCATACCGAACTAGCATTAGAACACCTATAGGGGTGACACCATATTCCTTGGTATATGTATCAAAGGCCATCCTACCTATTGAGGTAGAGATACCATCACTCTGTATGTCACGAAAAGGAATTATTTTAGATGAGGATTATAGAGTGTCTAGACTTCAAGAGTTGGAACTGTTGGATAAATATTGTCAATAAGCTATGGACCATTTGAAGGCATATCAACAGAGGATGTCCAAAAGCTACAATCACAGGGTCAAACCTAAAGTATTTTAGGTTGGTGACTTCGTCCTAAAGGAAAACCCTCAAAATCAACAGGACAAAGAAAAGAAAGGGAATTTTGAACCTAACTAGCTAGGTCCCTTTATTGTCATATCAGTTTATTGATCTAGAGCCTATCAACTATCTACACCTAAAGGGGATTTGTTCAATGAACCTATCAATAGTCGCCATCTTAGAAAATTCTACACCTAAATCATCTAGTGCATGGTTAAAGTACTGGGAAAATTCTCACCTTGATGAAAACTTGGCAAATAGGTGTCTTGGTGACAAAAAATACAAAAAAATCAAGAAAAAAGAAAATACAAAAAAAAATCAAGAAAAGTGAAAATACAAAAACAATCAAGAAAATAAATAAATAAATAAATAAACAAACAAAAAATATCATAAACTCTAAAAAAGTACAATAAAAACACATAGTGAAAACCTAGAAAGAGGCGCTACTTGTGATTTAAATTAGCCTTTCCATCTATTAGATGCATGTCTTGGTCGTTCATTTTTTCCATCATTCTGCCTATCATTGAACAGAAAACCTCATGTACATATATTGGCAATGTGGTCATGTCTCATCCTAGCCTAGGGGAAATAAAGTTTGAACTTAAACAAATATATAAATAGCAGTATGACAACACAAAAAACATAATGATCATAGTGAAATACAACATTGAACAATCATTAATCAAAATAAGATCAAACCATCCAAATCAAACAGCTAAAATAAAATCAATCAAAACAACTTTAGTTGGATGATATTCTTTTGAATCATAATTTTATCGCTTTAGCTTCAATGTTCGAATGTTGCACTTTGATTTTTGTTATCATTTCTTTGGAGAAACTTGATGATGTATTGAATTAGAGAAGCTAGGAAGGAGAATGGTATTTTCTTTGTTTTCTATCTATTAGTTGATCTTTATTATTGTTTGAATTGTCATGAGATGTTCTCTACAAGGTATCACTGATGACATTCCAATTTACATAGTAAAATGATTGATTCTTGTCTATTTATGCAAGAAATGATCAAGTCATCTTGGTTTAATTATACCTAGATGCTTGTGTTAACTTGCAATATCAAAAATCATGAAAGTAGTACTCAGGTCATCATTGGTCTAAACTATACCATTGATACTTGTCACTTTCAACATTTTTAAAGGCTCAATGATTACAAAAAGCATGATAAATGAACTATTAAGATTACAAATTTTTCATATGTATATTTTCATGTTTAAATTAAATTGCATTTATGTAATTTTTGCATCTACAAAGTAGTTTATTCCAAAGGTTGGTGGAGAATTCAAAAATGATATTATCTTTTATCATTGATGGATTGAGTATACTTGACATTAACAAAAACATCATCACTATCATGTAGTTGCATAATCATTTTCATTCCATACATTGGAGGGCATTATTATATCATTTAATCATTCTTACATTTGATCATATATTTGTATTTATTATATCATATTTTTCATTTGTTTATCACATCATATAGTTGCATAAGAAAAATATCCAAAACAAATCATCTATATAGTTTCATTTTAATTAACATTATCATATCATACATCATACATTATAAGTATCATCATAAATGATCATCGTTCATCCTTTCATTACATCATTTATGTGTATTTGCAATACCAACAATAAGGTGCATCATATCCAAAATCATACATATAGTTGCATTATCATATCATTCAGGTATATACATTATGATACACTTATTCATCCATGTAAATACTATGGCACCATGCATCCATACATAATCATTATAGGCATAATCAAATTTAACATCATAAATAAAACATTATAAAATCATAGCATGTTATCATGATCATAAATTTCATCCATAAAATCATCATATAAAACATCACATGGCATATAGAATAAGAATTAAATGTATCCATCATAAGCATCAATCATAGAATCATCTAAAACACATATAGATTGATAAATCCACTGCATATCATATAAATCTCAAAAATCATAATGTCAAGTATACAATGATGTCTGAAATGTAAAGAGCTACAACATCAAAATGGACATGAATAAAAAATTGGAGTATACATCATGTCTCAGCATACATCAGGGAACCAATCATGAAACTATGTACTACTAGCCCCAGATGGTGCTGGCATCTCTGGACCAGTGCATCCCCCAGTAGATGTACCAAGATCTCTCGGATCTCTTGGTAGAGGCTATGTCACACCCCTGATAACAGTCCTCGAATGAGTCCTACTCAATCGAGATTGAGCATAACTAACTCAATACTCTATAGGAACTACATCATGGTATCAACCTCTATAGTACTTAGCCTCTCTACCCACATAGAGAACCTCTCTCATATAATCAGCTACAGAGGTACCATTAGCTAATCTTTGTAGTCTATTAGCCAATCCCTATGCCTACTCTATAGTCTGTCTAGCTGCATCTCTCTCTATTGTCAAAGAGGCTATTTTCTATGCAACTATTAACTATGCTTATACCTGTGAGAAAGACTGTGTATGAGCCTATGTCTGTGTTTGCATGTGTGTTTGTGTCTAGACTAATAAACCCTAGGCCTATGCTAGCTGACCCTATAGTGTCTGCACCTGAACCTACAGGCTGGCAATCTGAATCTATTGTTGTTGCAAGGGTACTCCAATCTATACACATTTCTCTACTGGATCTACTAGTGATCGCCTCTTATGAGGAACCATGAAGTCTCTAACCTCAAACTTAGGTCCTCCTCCACCATCATCTCCTCCACCCCCATCTCCATCACCATCTCCATCTCCCTCATCATCATCACTGCTCTCCACATCATCTGGATTCTCCTCCTCCTCCTCATGTCCCTCATCTCTCCTTCATCAACACTTGTGTGCAACTGCCATCTCCTCCTCACCTAGTATTGGTAGTGGCTCATTTGGAATGGAGATCCATGGGAATGGATGTAAAATGAGATACTATGCATACTCATCAGTAATCAGATCCTTGATGATATCAGGATGAACCTCCCAAGTAAAGGTCGGTAGACCCTGGTAGTCTTGCACTATAGTATCATATGATAAGTAGGGTCCCCAATCAATGGTATCTATCTAACATCATGCATAATGAGAAACACCTTGAGGCATGCCATTTGCTATTCCATACTATCTAAGCACCCTTCTCAATAAAAATTCTCAATGACGAAATGTGTCCTACCAATTAGGAACATGGACTGACATAAGTATGGCATCTTTGTATCATCCTTCAGCCACTACTTGCAATCAAGATAGGGCCGCCATGTAACTACCTCAAAATCATCAAGGATTCTCCTCCAATGATCCAGTTTTCCTAGTCTAGGCTAAGTAAGTGGACCTGCATATGCATGAATGTATGGCCTCATCGCAAGTCGTTGTTTATCTATAACTATTCAAGTAACATCTATATGCTCCCACACCCACACCTGAAGTAATGTAACTCCTTAAGACAAACTAGCCCCTCTAAGGTAGACCACCTGATGCAACATCATGGTATAGGTGGGAAAGAATGCACATACCCCAAGCATATATGGTACCATCAATGATCATACTCTCCAAAATATGACCCCATCCAACTGAAAGTCCCTTTGACCTACAATCAGGAAAAATGAATCCTCCAATGAAACTAGCAAGTACTGATGGCAACGTAGCATAGAAATCCACCATCTCTTTCCATGGGATTTTTTATCTACAAATCGTATCATCCTAAAACACTCAATGCAGTGCATTGGCCCCACCCTACTCAAAAGAATCATAAACTACCAGCTCCCCAACAATGGGTATCCATAAGATACTCCATACATCCTCGGGGGTAACTATAATCTCGCTGGTAGGAAGATGGAAGGTAGTGTGCTCACTATGCCATCTCTTTGCTAAGGCTGTCAATAGTCCCCGATTAATCCTAATCTGGGGCATATCTAGAAGAGAAGACAAACCACATTGTGTGATAACTATTGTCTGAGGATGCACTAGTTGTGGTATCGAATCAAATGTCCTAGAAAACCATTCTTGGATCTGTAAGTTCATCAAAGGCTCCTATCATCACAAAATATCAAAAGTTAATAATCTCTGTCAATTAATCAAACATCAATTAGCCTATCAAATCTAATCAGCTCTGGTGAGACTTTGATCAAATCTCATGAGAAACTATCACTAAACCTCACATATCATGAGGTCAATCATCAATCTATTATTGCACCTCGCCTATCATGAGGTCAATTAATCAAATCAACCTCGCTTGTCATGAGGTTTATCAATCAAACTATAATTAGTCCTCGCCTATCATGAGGTTAATTATCATCAATCAATCATCAAACCTTGCATATCATGAGGTTGATCAACATCTACCCTATCAGGATCATCAGTCAACATCAACTCAAAGTTGGTGTAATAAAAAATTTAAAAAATCAAGAAGTTAATTCACAAAATCTATCATTCTGACTTGGATGTGCCAAAACAAAATTTCAACGTGCTAGAGAGGTCAATGTGACAAAATAGGTGGTCATTGCACTAAATTAGCGTATGCACCATTTTAGGACATCGATGCGCTAATTTAGGTGACCAATACATTGAATCAGTCGATGTGTCATTGCAAGGTCCGTATGCGCTAATCTATATCACATATGAGCCATTTCTACCTATGTGCTAATCTAGGGGGTCTATGCACCACATCATTTATCCTATGTGCGTAAATGGTCTATATGCTACAACTACCTATCTATGTGCTACAAAATCTTATGAATGTGCTAAAAGGGTGAATGCGCTACATCGGTGTGTGTATGTGCTAAAAGATTAAAAAACCAAATTTAAAACCAAAAAATGCACAAAAATTAAAAAAAACATAAATTATGAGGAGGTTCCCAGGGTACATACCTAAGGTCTGTACATGACCATGTGGTTTTGTCATCACACACACTCAAAATGGTGAGTGTGGTATGGAATAGACATTTTTGCTCCAAATGCTAAATTTTCTCTCCCTCTCAAAATTTCAAACTCAAAATGCACAAATGAATTTGAAAATCAACTTTTTGTCCTTTTATGGGTTAATTAAGAGGGATTTTATGGGATTTATTTAATTTTAATTTCAAAAGGGGCTTAATTCCTTATTTCATCATAGGGGAATTTTTCACATTATTTGTTGGGAGATAAATCATTTCATCATCAAATTATCATCGAATCATTGCAAAAATTATCAAAAATCATAAAAAATTGAAAATTTCCAAAAAGAATAAAAAAAATCATCGATTTATCTCCCGAGGAGGCATATATCCATCATCACTTGAAAATCAATGTCTGAGGCATATTGAATCAACATCTGGGGCATATTAAAAAAAAAATCGTCAGTACTAGTAGCAACAACAAAATTTTCTTTGAAGCAATGCATAAAAATATCACTTCAAAGAGGGGGAAAATGTGTACACCTAAAAATGGTCTAGATAATCTAATTAATTAAATATGATTTATTAGATTAATTGACTCCTTTAATTCATCTACTTATAAAAAAAGAGAAATATTTATTTATAGAGTTCACATTTAATTCTTTTATCTTTATCATATTATTTCATCTTAATTAAATAAACAAGTTTTATACTTTGTTTTATTTAATTACCATATTTCTTTCATATTTATTTAATAAACATATTTCTATAGTTTATTTTATTTTTAAATTAAATATCCTCTTTTTCTAATTTGAATAAATCCAAATATTCAAATAAAAGTATATTTCTATAGTTATTTCCTCTTTTCACTCATCATATCCACCAACAAAATTAGATATTTAATATCTAAATAATTCAACTCAACCTTCATAGAAAAATTTGGAAAGAAATTTGAGATAATTTATAGGAAAACTTCTTCATGTTCTTCTATTGATCATTCCTATCCTCTGGCTGAATGTTTTTGTGGGGAGGAACAATCTCCATAATCTTCTCAAGCTTCTTCATCTTTCACCTTTGATTCTTTCAAGCCAAATTGAGACCTTTTCCTTGCTGCCACATCACAAATATGTTGTCGGGAATCTATAAATACATCTTCTTTCCACGAGAAATAGATCCCAACTTTGTGCAATCTTACTCTACATAAATAGTATTAGAGCAATTAAGCATTTGAGCATTGAGAAAATAGAAAATGGTAATCATTCAATCATATAGCAATCATAATCATGGATTTTCATTTAGTTGCATCTTAGTTTATAGAAGTTTCTTTTATCACTTTCATGTCATTATCAGCTATAGTATCATCATCATATCATTTAGCAATCATTACATAGGATTAGTTTCCTGCATTTTACAATATCTCATTCTCTAGATTGGCATTTTAATAGTCACAGTTCTTACACAATTTGAGAGCCACAACGATTTAATAAATATTTGGAGATAGAGAGAAATAGTACACTTTTAAGAGATTTCTAGCTTTAATTAGATTAATTATTGTTTAAATCTCTTGATATAATGTCTTATTAGGTGTGTTTGTCATTCATTACGCATATTTTACTCACATAATGACCAAGAAGGGAATATTTCCAAGAGAATAGTTGGTCATCATGCTCATGTCCAACATCTAAAAGACTAATGGCTAAATTGTGAAGTTGAGCACAAAGTAAGAAAGAGAAAATATGAAAGATTGTCATTAGAATCTACAAAAATTCTTGGGATTCATGATATTCTTGATCAGATGTAGGAAGACGATGGTGAAGTGTTGAATAGGGCTTGCAATGAACACAGAGTCTATGATGAACCTATTCTAGACTTGGACTATACAAGTGAAGAAATAAAATCAATTGAGGAATTTTCTACAGCGGTCCTACGACAAACTCAAGATTAGATAAATGCTTTTTGTAAGGTTTTAAGAGAGGAAGGAACAAAACCAACATACTCACAAGATCAAATAAAGAAACGAAAAGAAGAAGATGATTCTAAGTGTGGGAAATCTTCTATGAAAAAGAGGAAAAATAGTAAAGTAGTTGTTGGTATACATATTGAAGAAAGGTTCCTTGAGGCTCAAAACCAAGGAATTCCATTAAAACCAACTAGTAAGCATAAAGATGTCAAATCAGGAAAAGTTAAATAAAAAGTAAAACCAAAAGTGGCATCTTCTTCTACAAAAAAACTAAGAACCAAGCTTACTATTGATGAAGAGGATGGGGTAATAGAAAATATTGGTACATAAACAAGGTCTACATCTCAGAGAGTAGCAACATTATTCACCTCTCCCCCTTCAATTGATATGGCTATTGTGAAATAGACATTAGGAAAAACTCCTATGGATTTAGATGAAGTTTTCAAAGAAGATGAATCTAAAATTAAGGAACAAATGGATAAGTGGGGTGCCATGTGGGAACAAGTAAAAGAGAAGAAGTCCAAAGATAAACCCATGGTACAGCTAGTGATGGAAGAATTTCCAAAAATAGGGTCAATTCCTATTAATGTTGAAGAAGAATAATTCATAATAGGAAGACTCACTTTAGAAGCAGGGAAACCTGATGTTCTTGAAATGGAAAGAGGGGAGACTGTCAGATAGAATCCTACTAATAATATTGATATTGAAGATACCTTTGATTCCTAACCTTCGCTAGGGAATGATTAGAATGATAATGAGCAGCCACAGGTCCTTGAGAAATCAAAGGAGGGTCAAGTTGAAATTGAAAATGATGATCCTTCACAAGTTTCAAGTGAAAAGGTTAGAGATGAAGAAGTTCTTGATGTAATAGGAAATGAAGAAAGTGATATCCTAGGAACAAATGTTGAACACCTAGCTAGAAAGGAAAATACAAGTCTTAAAACCAAAGAGATAGTGTTGAATCCCAGTAATCCAATATCTATGCTAGAGTATATTGAAGAGGTTCATATTTCAGAGGATGTAATAGATAAAGTTCAAGATGTCAGAGAAGTTCCTAAAAAAATTGGAAACCAGGAATGGAAAAGTGTTACAGAGGTAGAACATGATGAAGATGCACCTGATTGGTTAATTAGACTATTGACTTCCCCATTGGAAGTAAATTTGGTACCTCTTGATCTGAAATTTTTTATGCAAAAAGTGGAGGCCCCTAAACCTTGGTGAAGAACTGAAACAAAGCATGTCATATAGAAGAAAGTAGATGTAGGCAGAAAAATCCATATACCTACCCCAGTAGTAGATAAAAATAGACATGATATAATGCCTATGGAGTATAAGATAACAAGTGGGTATGTGTAGGATCATCATTGACAAAATAGGCCCTTAAGTGGCAAAAAATTTGAAAAAATCAGAGTTAGGCAACTTGATGTAAAATTTTGAATAAGTTATCTATATTATTTCAAAAATATTTAAGAATAGAATATGTATCAAATTGAATGTAGTTTCTAAACTACTAGGTTTATTTTACAAAAAAAAAGAAAATCTATTTGGTGAAAATTTGAAATTTCAATCTAGTAGTACTTAAATTTCAGGGAAAAAATAAGAAGTAGGTGTCTGTCTGACCACCCTAACCACAATAAAATGATGATATATTTTTATAAGATTTTAGATATAAGTAGAGGACTCATATCCCGATGTGATGCATATTTTTTATAATTTTTTTCCAAATAAATAATTAATTCTGATTTTTCTATTACAAATTTTTAAAAATATAAAAAATTGTATGTCTGACCACCTTAACTTGATCAAAACTTCATGAAATTAGTTTTTTTCTCTTTGTAATCCTATAGTATGTGAAGCATAGAATGTGACACATGTTTTGGATTCAAAAAATGTGATACCATTTAAAAGTTATAGATATTTTTCAATCAACCTATTGATAAGGACTTTAGTCATAATTCAAATAGAAAATGAATATAATAATTATTTCTTAAATTCAAAGTAAAACATAGTTTATATTGGTGGAGAACTAAGAATATCCTTTAAAAACCCTTTTCATTTCATCAATTTTGGGTTTAAAAAAAGTCGTTAGCCACATACCCTATAGAAACCCATCATATCGTCACTTTTTGGCCCATCATCATCTTGCACATACCCAATTATCAATATTGTGCACTCATCCTAGACACAAGAATTAGAAGAAATGAAGATGAATTTAGATACAAATATTGTCAAGGTACAAAATAATAAGTAGAAGAAAAGATAGTTGAAAGAACAAGTTGCTAGCCTAGAGAATTTTGTAAAGTTGTTAACCCAATCTGATCAAGCACAAACTAAATTGCCTCATAATCTATTAATTATGTCATAAGAACAAGTGGATGCCATTGCAAAAATTTGATATAGGATGAATTTATTTGAAGAATGGATTAATTATTGGGTAAGGAAAGGAGAACTCATTATAGATGCAATTAGGAAATACAAGGAAGCATATTGTTGGTCTCAAAAATCTAGACGATTGGAAGGAGAATGTAGATTTCTCCAAGAAGAGGTTGATGTTGAAAGGAAAAATGTAGAAACTCTCATGAAAATAGATGTCCAAGAATTGGTAAGAGAAAATATAATATTAGAACCAGAAGTTCCATTAGGTGACACATTAATATAATGTATAGAAGGATTTCAAAAGGTCGATAAATGTGATTAGCTACCTGATAAAGGTCAAGATTTTATTGAAGCATTAGCATGTCAAGATTATGATCTCCAGATACTAGGATAGAAGGCTAAAGAAACAAAAGATTTATAGGAATGGATTGAGAGAATAGGGTATGTGCAGGATCATGATGGGCCAAAAAGTTGCAATATGATGGGTATGTGGCTAACGACTATTTTTTTACCCAAAATTGATGAAACAAAAATGGTTTTTAAAGGAGATTCTCAAAATTCCACTGATATAAATTATGCTTTACTTTGAAAAAAATAATTAATTATTATTCATTTTCTATTCAAATTATGACTAAAGTCTTGATTGATAGGCTGATTGAAAAAATCTATAGCTTTCAAACAGTATCATATTTTTTGAATCCAAAACATGCATCACATTTTATGCTTCACATAATATAAGATTAAAAAATGAAAAATTGAATTTCATGAAGTTCTGACCAAGTTAAGGTGGTCAGACATACAATTTTTTATATTTCTTAAAAAGTTGTAATAAAAAACTCATAATTAATTATTTACTTGGAAAAAAATTACAAAAAAATGTGCATCACATCGAGGCATGAGTCCTCTACTTATATCTAAAATATTATAAAAATATATTATAATTTTATTGTGGTAAGGGTGGTTAGACAGACACCTACTTCTTATTTTTTCCTTGAAATTTAAGTACCACTGCATGAAAATTCAAATTTTCACCAAATATATATTTTTTTTCTAAACAAACCTAGTAGTTTAGAAACTAAATTCAATTTGCTACAGATTTTATTTTTACATACTTTTGAAATAATATAGATAACTTATTCAAATTTTTACGTCAAGTTGCCTAACTCTGTTTTTCTGAATGTTTTGCGACTTAAGTGCCTATTTTTTCCATGATGATCCTGCACATACCCAATAAATAAAGACCCTATTCAGTTGTTAACCCAGGAAGTCATTGATAATCTCATACATTGTCAAAACACTATAGTTAGATATGAAATAGATAAAGTTTAAAGGAATGCCAATATACTCTAGATATCATAGGATTATACCAGGTTCAAGTTTAGCTGGAAGAAAATATAGGGAATTTCAAAAGAGCACATGCATCAAATTTTAAATACTTTATGGGAATATCAATTGAATAAAAGTGAAGAAAGGATCATGAAACTCGACCTCTAAGTGATATATAGAAGTACTAGATATTCGATGCTAGAAGTGTCACAAAGTCATTTTGTTGAAGTTGATTTTTGTAGGTTGTTCCCATTCCCAGTAAATGTTTCCTGCCCGGTATTCTAAAGATGTTGATAGATTAATTCTTGGGGCATACGTGGAGAATAACCAGCACAATTTTTAATTTTTAGTAATTTTTATGCTTTATTTTAGATTAGAGGTTTGAATTCTTGAAAATGTTCTAAAAATAGATGAATGAATGGAAATTTATTGAAAATGTTTCATTTTCTATGAAATTTTTGATTGCTTAAAGCTAAATCTACTTAAGTGATAGCAAAATTATTTGAAATTCATGAAATATCATTAAAAATCTTTAGATTTCATGAGATTATTTTATGATTGAACTGAAAATCTTGTAACAAATGCTTATGATTCTTAACAAAATTGGAGATGTTCTTAATGAAACTAAGGATAACCATAGATCCCTTGAGATTAATAGAAATATTACATCACACCCTACAGTGAACCTAGTATGGTCAAGACCTGACTACCAGAGAATTGGGATTGAGCTAAGTCAACCTTTTCCTATAACACAGACAATGCCCTAAGGTTTCCCTGGCTAATTCTTTCAAGAAGATAGGCTCTTCACAGTCTGCTTGTGAGGAATTTATCTACACTATTTCCATGAGTGACATCATTGTCAACAACATCCAAAGCTTCTCGCTTTGTAGCATCGCTCCTAGACATTGGGCTTCCTATTGAAGATGTTTGCTTAGCTGCGAATATGATAGTGCAGCATGAATATTGATCTATTTGTTCCACATCTGACCATTGGAATCCCTTCTATGGATGATATTCCTTGGATCTTGGAACATGGGGAAGTAATTCAACTATGGCCATTCCTGACTGGCCTCCATACTCCTTACTTTGAAGTTCACTAGGAAATTTCCTACATAGGGTATTTAGTCCTAATGGACGAGGCATCTGAGATTGACTAAATGGCTACTCCTATCTACTGCTCAACTCCCTCTTTTTTCTTTTTTGATCCTCTTTTATAGCAATAATTTCAATACTTTTATGTATATATCTGATGCACACACACATATATAGCTTTTTCATATATTTTAAAGTATATATTTACTGTGTATGGTTTTATCATTTTATATTTCATAGCACAATGTTACAAATTTTTGAATTAATTCTCATGTGTATGATAAGTTAAATAGAATTTACTAAAGCGAAGGGCCAAACATAAAAAGAAAGAAAGAAAATGAAAACAAACCCTACAAAAAAAAAACTAATCCTAGCTAACCAAAATTTACCCTAACATATGACTAACTGTAATAAAGAAATTTATTTTAAGGTCAAAAATTATTTTCAGTGTTGTTTTAGTATGAATTACAGTAGATTTTTCTTTGAATTCATTGGAATAAATTTCAAATGTCCTATTATAACAATGAATTTCTAGGTATGTGTAGGATCATCATGGAAAAAACAGGCCCTTAAGTGGTAAAAAATTCAGAAAAATCAGTGTTAGGCAATTTGACGTAAAAATTTGAATAAGTTATCTATAATATTTCAAAAATATCTAACAATAGAATTTGTAGAAAATTGAATGTAGTTTCTAAACTACTAGGTTTATTTATAACTAAATAAAATCTATTTGGTGAAAATTTGAAATTTCAATGCAGTAGTACTAAAATTTCAGGGAAAAAATAAGAAGTAGGTGTCTGTTTGACCACCCTAACCATAATAAAATGATAGTTATTTTTTATAAAATTTTATATGTAAGTAGAGGACTCATGTACGAATGTGATGCATATTTTTTTGTAATTTTTTTCCAAGTAAATAAGTAATTATGAATTTTTTATTACAACTTTTAAAAAATATAAAAACTTGTATGTCGACCACCTTAACTTAGTCAAAACATTATGAAATTTAATTTTTCTTTTTTTAATCATATAGTGCGTGAAGCATAGAATGTGACACATATTTTGGATTCAAAACATGGATACCATTTGAAAGTTATAGATATTTTTCAATCAACCTATCAATCAGGACTTTAGTCATAATTCTAATAGAAAATGAATAATAATTATTTATTAAATTCAAATTAAAACATAATTTATATTGGTGGAAACCTGAGAATCTCCTCTAAAAACCCTTTTCGTTTCATCAATTTTGGGTAAAAAAAAAGTCGTCAGCCACATACCCTACAAATACCCATAATATTGCCACTTTTTGGCCCATCATGATCTTGCACATACCCTTCTTCAAATATTCTGCATTTAAAAAATGTAATTCAAAGGCGCACTTACCAATAACTTTCTCATATGTATGAAAATGACCTCATGAAAGGTTGATCGAACACACTTTCTTTGGTTCATCAATACTCTTCCTTCTTTTAGCCCTGGTTCATGGTTTTCCTCTTTACTATGTTCAGTTCCATGAATGGTTGTATCCATTTCTTGATTTTCTTCTCCTCCAAAAAAAATTCGTCTTCGGCCCTATCTTCACTTTGAACTTTGTTAGACCAAGTGATATCACAATTTATATTCTTATGAAAGAGAGAAAAATAAAAAACTTGATACTCTGTATCTTGCATAAAATTAGGAAAATTTCCTTTTTCAGCTAGTGAATTTTTAGTTTGAAATGAAAAACTCATGTCTCTCGCTCAATTTTCTTGCTCCTTCTCTTCACTTATGTTTTCCACGTATGAAGAGAATGATGACTCATCGATTTTTTTTCCTTTTTTTTGGTGCAATATTTCAAAGTCTTGACATTTTTACCTATTTTCTTGCAAAACCTTAAGATTTTCTTCATGAAAATTGTAGTTATCAAATCGTTTTGATATATCAGTTAATTTTTTAATATTTTCAATTCCACTTAGGTTATACTCTCTTTCAAGATTCAACATATTTTTCATTAATAGTCCCCTTCTTCTAGTATTTAATACTTCTCCCATTAATGAAATCACCTTATACATAGCCAAACTTACCCTAGTTAAAAATATTTCACAATCGAGTTCACCATGACCTATCATATCATGACTTTTGTACACTTAGTGACTCTAGAACCAAAGGTGAATAAAATCAAAGGATGTAATCTTTAGTTAAGAATTTTCTTGATTTTTCAACTTCCATTTTTGAAATGTTGGATTGCATTAGACTTTCTTCTTACAATCTACCTTTTAAACTCAAAACCAATACAGATTCCTAAATAAAACATAGAGGGAAAGATATGAAGAGAAGTGAGAGCCCTCTTTCTAGTGCCAGCTCTTGTTGACAACAATTTCACTCACAAGAATAGTGTAGATAAAATCCTCACAGGAAAAACCGTGAAGAACCCATCTTTACTTGAAAGAATGAATGAGGGAAACCTAAGGTGTCTGAGTAATAGGAAAAGGTTGACTTAGCTTAATCCCAAGGCTTCGATAGTGAGGTCTTGACCATAATAGGTTTGCTTCAAGGGGTGTACAATTATCTCTAGTTTCATTAAGAATTATTAGCATCAGATAAAATATTTTCAATTCAATTGTAAAATAATCTCATAAAATCAACATATATGCAATAATATTTCATGAACATCAAACAATTTGGCTTACTTAAGTAGATTTAGCTTTAAGCATTCAAAAATTTCATAGAAATGAAATATTTTCAATTAATTTCTATGCATTCATTTATTTTTTTGGAACATTTTCTAAAATTTAAACATTTGATCTAAAATAAAGCATCAAATTACTAAAAAATAAAATTTCTCCTAGTTATTCTCCATGCATGCCCCAAGATTTAATCAAATCAAAGTAAACCACTTTATACTTCACCGGATTTCCTCACAGCTAGGCATAAAATGGTGCAAGCTTTTAAAGAAGGGGGTTTAGTTTGGACACCGAGTAGGTTCTATATGCACCCTTAAACGATGCAACACAGTCTTGTTCAAATGAATTAATAAACTAGCTACAAAATTTCATGAGATACGTAGCTATCAAATTGGATTCAATATTGATTAATTTCCATGTGCATACAAGTTTTTAGACTATAATGATTCAGAAAATAGGAAAAAGAATGAAAATTAGAGAAGTTTTGGCTCTTTTGACATCCACAAATTTTGAACTTAGCCTAAAGAGAAGTATCCCCTATCATTTTATAGAAGTAAGACACAAGTAGGATAAGACAAATACATGAGAGGCAATCCAAAGGATGAATTACATCAAGGCACATGGAATGTGGTGACTAGTAAGAGAATTGCAAATAAATTCAATGAATGTCAGCATTTATCTACACGTTGAAGTCCTTCAAGTTTTTCATCTTCTTATTATTGCCAAGATAATAACTTGAATCAGGACAGTATGTAGGAATTTTCCCATATATTTATAACAATTGCTTTATCATCCTGTCCCTACACTTTGGTTCTACCTCGGGCTTTCTACTCTCAAGAATGAGCTTCCTTGAAGGTTGGCGCTTTTTGTAGCCATATGTAAAATACCAAGATCCATAGTATTCTGATGGATTCAAGCCACTCTACATATAACTTCCAAGAATATGCAGCCCGATATGGATGTGATTCTATATGTGATTCAAATTTTCCTGACTGTCCATACTCAAACTTAGCATCACAATCTGCTTTTGCTGCAATAAAAAATTCCACCTTTTAAATCCCTTTAAAAACATTGATAAAAATCTCATGTAAATAAAACCATCATTAATTTGTTATCATATAAATTCATCATAAATAATATGCTTTCAAGAAATTCATATATTCTTGTGTAATTATGTTTTAAAAAATCTATTACTAGACCATCAAACCTCTTAGATAACCTTAAAATTTTAAAACTTTTCTCTACATTGTTACCCGATACCCATTACCCAATATTTAGCTTTACCCATGATTTTCTCAAACTTCAGTTTTACTGAAAATTCTATATTTACTAGACCTCTATTCTCATACTGGAACACTTTTCTTTACCCTTGCATTACTTTTTGCATTTCTAACATTCTTGGTTCCTAGTACCCAGTACCTAGAACACTTGAATTACAAAGTACTCTTTCAAAAATATTTCTATTTTCTTTTCACTTCCGGTGACCTTTCCAACTAGCCAGCACCTTCCATAAGCATTAGTTTTCACTTGGGGTCCCGAAGTCTTACAGTCTTGGGGCATGTTGTGAGACCACACAACACATTCCCCACTAGCCCGCATGAATAATATAATGTTTTATGAAAAGAAGTTGGGCTAGTAGGCAATTGAAACGTTGATTCTCCCATCGCTTGGAAAGAAGGTGGAGACCGTAGAATAAACAATTCAACATTCCAGCTAGAAAAATACTATTGGCATAGGATAGGTGGGTGAAGGCGATAGAAATTCAAAATTTGTTGACTCAATTTGAGTCGTCCAATGTGCCATCTCACAAAGTGATCAATGGCTAATATTTAAAATTGAAGATGTGGCTATGAGAGTCATTTTGCTTCACACGAGCAAGTAATAATGGTAGAAATGACTTTCAAAGCTATCCAAATATAGTCCCAAGGAACATAAAAGATTTTTTTCACATAATTGAAGATTGCAAACAAGTTTTAAAGCATCATGGAGATCAAAGTAAGCATTCCAAAATTCAAGGTGATCAGCATTAGGGTTTTCTTCAAGCGTAAAAGTAGTAAGTGAAAACAAGATCCAATCTCTGTGGTTTCTTTAAAATTGCATTAGATTAGAGTAGATATTTGCTATATCTTTCTGTCAAATTATTTTGCAATCCATTAAGTTGTTCTATAGTAGTTTGAAATTATTCTAGGGTTTAAAGTTCTATCGAACCTGTTCAAATTTTTTGTTTAGTCATTCCTTAGGTTGTAAACAAAAAGGATAGGTCTTTAACCTTTCTAGTTCCAAAACCCTATATTAATTAGAACCTACTTATTACCAATGGCTCCCAAGGCTCAAGTTTCCAATTTTGAAACCGCATCAAGACCTATTTCCCAGGATATTATCGACCAATTAAAACCCTCAACTAGCAAAAAGGTCAGGGGAACAACTCTATTTTAGGGTAGTAAAATCAAAGAAGGGTTAATTTACAAACAATGCTACATCAAGAATGCTGATGTGTTATACACAGGGTGGAAAATGTTTCAAAATTCGTTTGGAAACAAAAACTATGGGGTTCGTGTTTGTACCACCTAGAGATTGGATATGGGGAATTTATTTGTGCCCAATGAATACATGGATGTGGATTTACTGAATGATATAGCTATGAGGTATGATCCTTTCTCAAGAGTGGTCAAGGAATATGATGGTGTTGAAATGGTAAAGATAACCAGAGAGGATCTTGCAAAAATATTCAATCTACATGAATGGAGTCAGGATATGATTCCAATTGACCTGAGAGCTTTCAAAAAAGAATATCAAAAGACAAGGGCTAGTTTATGTTAACAATGTTGCCCATGCATACTACAAGTACAGGTGTTGGGAAATCAAGAAAACAAGTAACAATTGGTAAGGATGAAAAGGAGCCATTTCCCATGAAGTACTTTGCAAATTATTTGAAGAAAACAATTTTCTCCTTATGCTAAATTCTTGGTTTTGAATCGCCATCCACCATGCCAATATGTTACATGTATATGGCAACACACCTTCAACAACCGACTTATAATGTAGTGTATGACTATGGCACTTATTTGGCAAAGAACATTCATCAAGGTTTGTCTACACTTAAGGCGAGAAAGCATTGGGTAAGGGTCTGGTGGTACTCTCTCCTGATGAATATGTTCCTATACAAAGGAGAGAATAATTTTGGTGAAGACATGACACTAAAGAAGGTTGAGGAGTATAGTGAACTTTCAGTCCAATTTTGGACTCGAATTCTAGATAAGGATGACTTTAAATATGATTATGTTGTCTTGCAAAATGTGTTTTCCTCCAAATTGAGTTATATTTTTTATTTACAATCCCCCAAGGATTCGTAAGGATATACATGATTTTTTGAGGCCCTTGGAAAGGTCCATCCTGATTTAAAATTGACTCATAATTGGGGGACATAATTCCATACACTAGTACAACAAGCTTCATAGTCTATGGAACAAATGTGAACCCACATGCATTACCAAGAGATATTCCATTGAGGATTGGATTCATTGAAGTTATGAGGCAATTGGAGGCAACACAAATGATGCATTTACCTAAGCAATAGAAGAAAGGCTCATTCTTTCCCGAGTGGGCCATGTTTTTATATTTTTTAATGGTAAAGGGAGGATGGAAATCCCCAGGGCAGCTTCTTGCACCTTACAAACTGAAAACTATGCACCTAAGGAACCATGATCTAGAGGGTTTCATTGCTTCTTTCAAAGCAAGGATTAGAAGTGGCTCCTTCATCCATAATTTTTACTATCCTTAAGATGTGATCAATTATATCTTTTATTTTCAAATCTAGGATGAAAGGAAGGAAATGTATCTCACCTTCAATAAAATGGTAGATAGAGTTACAAGGTTAGATCCCAACTATGACCCTTTTCCTAATATTAAGGGTGAGTTGAATAGGGTCATGTATGTACTTGAAAATTTTAAGAAAATTATGGGTATATTGAGGGAAGAGCAAAAAATAATAGAAAAGGGGAAGGAAATGGCTGTTGAGAAAGAACCAAGAAGAGTAGAGGAGGAGAGTCCCTCTTATCAACCATCACACACGGGCAGAGTGTACTCCAGGAAGAGGGAAGTGATAAAGAATTAGTAGACACTTCCAACCCCTACTCCATTAGAGGGGTCAATTGTATCTTTTCCTATGAGGTAAACACCATCTCCTACTAGACCAGCTCCCCCTATCATAATTGACATTGATTCACCTCCTAGAGTTCCATATCCATCTGAGCAACCACCACCCAAGAGGAAGAAGATTGAGGTAGGAGGGGTAGTTGATCACCTAGAGATAGCTGAAGATGACATCGTTGTTACTGAAGAATAGATGCAACAAGGAATGCCTTCTCCCCCAAGGGAGGTTGCATCAAGCATAGGAGAGAGCAGCCTCAAACTAGGAAATATAGATGTTAGTGGCCTAAAAAATTCTAATGACTTAAGGCATGAGGCTTGCAAGACATTTTTAAAGGTTAATTCTTTTATGGAAACTAAAGCATTCAAATATCTTCTATGGAGAGATAAATCTCAAGAATATGTAGAAAATGTTGTAAAGGAGAGGATCTTGCACTCAAAACTTCTTGAGGAAGTGATTTAAGAAAATGCGAGGAATGTAATGAGGATGGAATTCCAAAACATCACACCCAAGGATGGTAGAGCATTAGTGCATAAAATTAGTGTATCAGAGTGGGCTATTGTAGATGTAGTTGTGCTAGATACACTAAGGAGACATGAAAAAAATTAGTCCAAATAGAGGAAGAAGCCAAATTAGTGTTACAAGGGTCAACCTTCAATGAAGAATGAGATGCCTTGGCCCTTTGGTCATTATCTATGGGGTCTAGAAAACCAAAATTTGTAGATCTAACCAGCTTCAATGGGAAACTAATTATTAAAAGAGTCTCTGACACTCTAGAATTATAAGTATCAAAGATGACAATTAATGTTACTAAATTCACTAAGGAAATAGTGGAGAATGTCACTTTAGAAAGAGACTTGTATAGAAGCAAATAAAATGATATTATTGATGAGTATAATAAGATTCAACACAAGGTGGCTGAGTTGGAAACAAAGTTGGCATTATTCAAGCAACAATTAGAAACATTGAAGACCTGGGGTCCATTAGGTTTGAGTTATGTAGTACCTACCTCCCAAATGACACATCATTAATATCATCATCCACCTAAGAAATCATTAGCAATAATGCCATACAATTTGGGTCAAGAACTGATTGCAATTGAGGAGATAATCGCATCAGGTGTAGCTCCATCAAATGAGCCCACAAAGGAACAATTGTTCTTGCAGATTGAAGTATATAAGAATTTTTTTTGATAGGTTCATGACACAATGTATGAGAATAATGTTGAAACACACAAGACAACTAAGAGGGGGGGTGAATCAGTAGTCACCAAATTCAAACAAAAAAAATCAAACACTTATCAACTTCACAACCACTTTATTATTTTATTAAGTATGAACATGCAATGTAAAAAATAGAAAGAAAAATCAATAGAAGAGACACTAGATTTTATGTGGAAAACCCAATAAGGGAAAAACCAGAGTGAGGATTAACTCACAATATAAAGTAATAGCACAACCAAATACAAGACACTCACTACCAAGGGCTCACTAATCGGATACAAAGGCTCACTACCTATAGAAAGAAAATATTACAGAAAATTCCACCAAAACAAATTACACACATTCACACCCTTGATCAGAAGGATTGTAGACACCATCAGCTCACTACTTTCAGGAATCTAACGCATTAAAGTATGGCTATGTGCAGGATCATGGTGCACCAAAAAGTGGCAATATTTGTAGGGTATGTGGCTGACGACTTTTTTTTCACCCAAAATTAATGAAACGAAAAGGGTTTTTATAGGAGATTCTCAGATTTCCAAAAATATAAATTATGATTTAATTTTAATTTAATAAATAATTATTATTCATTTTCTATTAGAATTATGACTAAAGTCTTGATCGATAGGCTGATTGAAAACATCTATAACTTTCAAGCGGTATCATATTTTTAATCCAAAAACATGCGTCACATTCTATGTACATACTATGGGATTAAAAAATAAAATAAATTTCATGAAGTTTGACCAAGTTAAAGATTGGTCAGGATAGATGATTTTTATATTTTCTAAAGTTGTAATAAAAATTCATAATTAATTATTTACTTGGAAAAAAATTACAAAAATATGCATCATCGGACATGAGTCCCCTACTATATATAAAATCTTACAATTTTTTTTATCATTTTATTATGGTTAGGGTGGTCAGACAGACACCTACTTCTTATTTTTTCCTTGAAATTTAAGTACTACTGCATTGAAATTTCAAATTTTCACCAAATAGATTTTATTTATTTTTAAATAAACCTAGTATTTTAGAAACTACATTCAATTTTCTAAAAATTCTATTCTTACATATTTTTGAAATAATATAGATAACTTATAAAAATATTTACGTCAAGTTGCCTAACACTGATTTTTCTAAATTTTTTGCCACTTAAGGGCCTATTTTTTGCATGATGATCCTACACATACCCGTATTGCTACTCAATTCACTTTGACACAACTCTTCTTCTTGAAATTATGGCTTGATTGAATCGTCAATTCATTATATCTTGAATTTTATTTATACCATCTTCAACCTTAGAAACTTTCTCCAAGGTTGGCTACACACACTTCATTTCATAAATTCAAATTAGGTCGGAAACCCAACATTCTAATTGTGGAAAGGAATGAGAGTAGAGCAAACTGACACTTAAGTAAGATCCAAAACATCATCTAGGATCAATCACATGCATCCTTAAATAATTCCTAACCATTCGTACGAAGTGTAAACACCAGATCGGCCAAACCTCATGAAAAAAAAATGAACTTTGAAGTATGCACTTCAATATCAAGAAGATAACATGCGGACCACACACCACACTTCACTAGTCATTGTAACTGTAGACATGCAAAATTAGAATCATGCATTTAATTAGGTCCATTCATCAATTAAACTTAGTTCACCTTCATCCATTCATCAGGTAAATTAAACGAGCATTAAGTTCATTCCTAAGGTTGTTCATTTAAATTAAATAAATCAAACATCAACCTTTTAATTAAATAAACCAAACTTTATTAAATTGAAATCCAAATGCATATTCCATCCCTTTTTTATTTAAATAAATCAAAATATTTAATTCAAAAAGGTCAAACTCACTTAAGCATCATTTAAGCTAATCTAATCCTAATTAGGCTAACCTAATCACCCATCACATCCTCTAGCTTTTCCCACTTGCACCAATAAATCAATTTATTCATTTATAAACTCATCATTTTCCATCAACATGGCATCTTTGAGGAATATTCCCTCAAGTTTGAATTCAAAAGAAAGTTGAAAGGTACATCCAACAAAGAAATTAATAAGCTCTTACATGTCTCTTGCACAAGTCAAGCTTTTAGCATTTAACTCATCTTGTCTCTCAAATTCAAATTTGAAATCTCCCTCTTTGGCACATTGACCAAAATGTGCTCAACCTCCAACCTATCACAAGTTGACAAGTGGCATCTTTTCATTGGCCAAATCTTTATCCCGCATTGCTCTCTCATAAGCATTCTTTCAACTTGAGAATCTTTAAGTAGAGGCTTCATCCTTCAACAAATCCTCCACAACTTGATCCAAAAATCCTATGCAAAGTCACTCTCTTCATTGGAGAACTAATTTTTCCCATCTTACTCCATCTTCAAAGCATTTTATCATTTAGCTTATCTATCAAGGATTGGGAAAGGGCTATTTTCCATAATAGCACCAATCTACTATGTGATAGGATTCATTTCATGTTTTATATGTCTTAGTTTATCTTTTAATTTGTTTGCATTTTAAAGCATGATTTAATATTTCATAGGAATCTTAGATTTACTTGTTTTGAAATGACTAACCAAGCCAATGGTGGTCATTGTTTGAAGAACATGTAGATTTGGGGTTCACAGAATGGCGCCCACCATGAGGCAGAAATATAATCTTTATTTCTGTTCATTGTTGTTTATTACACGCGTTAGATAGGAAACACAAATTTTTTCATTGCTCACCATATAAAACTTCAAATTTTGTTTTCTTTTTTGCTATTGACGTCTCAAACGCAAGTCACAATTTAGTAATCATGGTTATGGTAAAAAAAAAAAATCATGAATCAAGCTATTTCAGACCTTTTCTATTTGTGAAGCATTGTAATTGCACTTTTCTTACATGTTTAACACTTTTCCAGTTTTCACAAAAGCTTTTGTGCAATCTCTGACAATACATGGAATTTATTAATTATGTCAAGAATGTTTTGAATTTTAACTAGCATTGGATATTACTACACCTTGAAAGAAAAATGATAGATTGTAAACCATCGTTCAGAAATTCCAAGTCTGAATCAATAGACATTTGATTGATCTGTCACATCTTAAAGGTGATCTCACAATAGTGGTTTACAATTTTTGGCCAAACCGGACACTTAAATTATTATTTTTAACTAAATCTTCACATTCGGGTAGCTATAACGGCTAAACTGTGAAGAATTTGAAGATAATGCAAACTAGAGTCTCATCACATTTTTTCTATAGATTCTATCTAAAAATATTTTTTTCAAAAATTTTGGAATCAGTTTACACTTCTTTTTCCATCTCCCATGAAAACTAGTTTTTTTTCAAAAAATAGCATTTTTAAAAAGTGACGCAGACCGTATAATGCATAAATTTTTTTCCATGAAGGTTAAAATTCTAATTCTTTCAAATTTAGATTCATAACTCTAATATCTAGTTCTTCCACTTGGTTAGATAGTTTTTTATTGAATATTTTTTCTTTAATCAAGTTTCAAAGTCAAACCAATTACATTTCAGACATAGCGCGACCGTATAATGCATAACTTTTTTTGTATATATCGAAATTCAATTTTTTTTTTTATTGGATCAAGGACTTCAATATCTAGTGCACTCATATTTTTCAATTTTTTTTTTTGATAATCTGCTATTTTTCCACATGTACAGAACATAGACCTTTTTCGATGAAAAACCTATGTTTAATAAAACTAAAAAACTAAATATATAATAAAACCAAAACATATTAAGATTATATTCGTTGGATAGCTTGTTCTAAGGACTACCTGATTCCAGTTGGGTTTGTGAAAATTCATCCATTTTCATAATCAACCCGAGCTCCGAAGTGCCAAAATTCAGGGTTTTTTTGTGTCTCAAAGGAGGGATGAGGAATAAGGGGGGTTCGAGCGAACCCCTAGGGGTTCGCTCGAACCATGGTTCATTCGAACCCCCCTTTTATAAGGGTTTTTGTTGGCATTTTTGGCGGGAAAGCATTAAAAGGGTTTGCCCGAACCCAGGTTCTAGAGAACCCCTAATGGGTTTGGTCGAACTAATATATTCGTACGAACCCTTAAACATTGACATTTGTATTTCTCAGGTATCCATGCAGAGGCATTCAAAGGTATGTCGATTTCTTTAGTTTTGAACATGTGGGTTTCTTGATGCAAGTAGTTGTTGTGTACTAATGAGCTGCTTTTTCCACATGTAAAGTTGTTAATAGAGATTTATGAAATGATCTCTATATGTATATATTGGTTTCTCTATTTTAGTATTTAGTTGGACTTACATTAGCTATACGCCTGAATATTGATGAAATGAGTTTGTGGCGCAAGTCTCTTGCTGCAACAACCATTGTGTCAAAACAAAAAAGAAAAATAAAATAAAAATAAACCTCTATTTGATAGCACGATGCACATGGCCTAACCTGGTTTTAATACCCAAAATATTTCTAGTCTATACATGACTCTAGGAATTTGTCAATGGTCATACTAAATCCAAGTGAATGACGTTGTTTACAAAGCTCTGGATTTGTACTCACTGGTTTTCATCATACGTGGAATGAATATTCGTGGTGTCTGCATCATCTAACAACGTTGTGTCTTTATTTAGATACCCAAATCTTCCACATATTCAAGCTTATACATATTTTAGCCTTTCCATCAATCTTAAGACTAATTGGCCTTCATTCTATTCTATTCTCTTGATTATTTCATGTAGTGGCAACTATAATTCCCCAACCAACTTCCCAAAAGGATCATGATAAGCTATGTGAATACATAACTGGGTTAACATTATACAACAGAGAGGGACCACGTATTCTCTATTGGAGCTCTGACAATGACGAGGATATTAAATAGCGAGTGTATTGGTGGGATACATGTCCATATGAAGAGATTTTTCAGATAGGATTTAGTCCACGACCTCGAGGTCTAACTCAAAGTTGGGAGAGTTACTACAACTTAGAGTAGTTTATTAATGGTGGAGGAAGCCCCATAAAAACCTATCCTACTGATGGTTCAATGTTTATTAGCACAACGAGATCTTCATGGCACTTGAAATTTTCTCACGCCATCTAAAAACTATTTTACACATGTCATGTACTCATTATACTGTGTCAAAAAATAGTAGAATTTGGCTTTAAACCTGACATTTGCATTTTAAATGTTTCAAATGATCTTTACGTCGTAGCTCTATACCTACTAAATGCATTTTCTTTTTAAATAAATTCAAAGAATCCATTTTGAACATCACGACCTTCCCTGAGATCATGTTTTCTATCAAAAGGTTCACACACCCTCTCTATGTTTCTATTCTGGCATAGCCAGAGAGGCTGTCAATAGCATTGGCTCATAGGCTTCCAAGTGGGGTCCATACAAAAGCTAGCTACTCATGAATCAAAATAGATTTTCTATCTCAGGCACATAGCACATAAACCTACAAATCCCAGAAGACTAAGAGTATCTGACTTTTGAATAAAGTGTCATAACATAGTTGTATTTTTTCATTCTTTTATACATAAATTCTATGTTGCAACATAACGCACCGTTGTGAATTTGAGAGAGATAGATCTAAATACACATCAAGTTGTAATGTAGCTATTGAGAGGCACTGAGAAAGGAGTGGCCCAAGGAGTGTCTTACTTAAGTGCCACATTCAATGCTTGTTTTAAATTGGTCTAGAACTATGGATTGTGTATGCTTATTCCAAACCTTTCAAGGCGCAAAAGATGAGTCATTAAATGAGCTTCAAGGAAACTCAAACTTCACCCATGTCAGTAGCTATTTATTTGGGTTTTTAATACTAGACAACTACTTTCTCACAGCTACTGTCATAGAATATGTCCTTTTGATTGACTTTATGATTAGTTGGCTTCTTTTGTTTATGATAAATTGAATTTATCTGCATTAATCTTCTCTAATGTTTTATCTTTTTTCACAAATTTTATGTGCTTAAATTGTTACAGTCAAGAGGGTATGTTTGAATTACTCCAAGTGGTAGGCCAATTAATATTTTTGATTCTCTTATGCTTATTATTTGATTATTGAGGACTAAAGTACATTAAGGGTATTATCAATAGGTGATTTAGAATTTTTTGTAAAGTTATCATTGATTTATTTTTGAAATATCATATTTGTTATTAATGAAAACTTTGTATTATTCATAGGGTTTTGCATCAAGAAAGAAATGGTGATTCTGTTCGAGCATTCGAATAAGGAAAAAACAAGCAAGATCAGAGTGAAGGGAAATTTAGCATTGAAACTTGAAATTCACAAAGCATTTTTTAATGCTTGGAGCTTCTGTCTCATGGTTTAATTTTTTGTTTTAGAATAACTAACACTTTTCTTTGGGCTTTAAAATGAACAAAAAAAAAGATTTTAATTTTCATTGCAAAGGATTAAAATTGAACCCTAGAAACTCACTAGCTTTTGGATTTGGCTAAAATTGAACAAGCAACTTCACACTTCAACTTTTGATGCTTAAAAAAAATTCATCATTGCTTTGAGGCTTAAAATGAACATGTTTTTTTCGTGTTTTGTAATCTCTTATGCAAAGTAATCTCATCTAAAAAGGCGTATGCACTTCTCTCATGCTTCACGGTGATCTTGAGAATCAAAAGTCTTTTTTATGACATTAAGTTGCATAAAATATTGCCTCCACACTTCGATTTGGGTTTAAAATTGAACAAGATCTTGTGCAAGTGTGAGTGGGGGCATTATCACGTATATTCTTTCTCGTTGTTGCCATCAAAGATTGATCGAGTTACAGATTTTGTCTTTACTCGCTTTTGTTTATCCTAGAGGGCTTGCCTTGGGGAAAAAGTACTCACCCAAGGGAATGACTCAACTGGTAACACTCTAAAGCCAAGAGTATTTCCAACTGGGATATAAATGTGGGTATTGGAGTAAATTCCAATATCATGCGGTTGATTCTAACAAGATGGATCTGAAAGGGGACTCTTGCCGTATGGATCAATCTCCATGAATGGAAAGTCCTTATTAAAACCCATGTGCTAGAATTTTCCAAAATCCTTTAATCTATTTGTTGGTGCAAGATGATCATTCTGAAGCGACCCCACACTTTTACAATCTTCTAGTAGAAATGGAAAGCATGCCATGCGAGTTTCATGGGTGTTGATGCTTGGCTGCCCCAATTGATGTTAATGAGTCATGGAGGGGAGCCAGTGAGATCAACCATCTAACCATTCAATAAAGATAAGCATAGATGGAATTTTCCAAGTGGGAATCCAATAAATATCGTCTTACACATCCATAGGGTTGTACTTATTATTGGGTTACAAAACATAGTGCTTTGATCAAAAACATTGGAAAACTAGCATTCAACATGAGCATCAAATCTCAAACCCTTTAGGAAGAAGAAAATATCCTTGAAAAAATTCACATGTTATTGCTTGCCCTTGGGATTTGTATCCTTAAAGGCTTCTAAACATTTTGATTTCATCTCAATTTTCTCCTACTAAGGTCAAAAATAGGTAACTCTTGCCTCAAATTTCCTTGGTTTCCACATAATACACTTTGCAGGATAAGGGGAAAGTTGATACATTAGACATCTAGATTGAAACATAATCAAGCGTTTATTTTTGGTAAAAGGAATTCATTAAAGAAAAGATAATAAATTGGACCCCACACATGTGCTTGTTTATCTTTTTACCATCTTTCGAGCAAACATTGGTCTTTTTATTTTGAATTAATCTTAGAGAAAGGCATGTTCTTCGCTATCTTGGTCTAGTAAACAAGTCCTTCTTAGGTTGATTTAGGAGAAAATCAAACACTTCATCCATCCAAAACATCTATCAAAATCCATCCCAACACACAACTTTAGGTCTTTGAAACCATCATTCTAGACTTGGGTAAATTATCAAAATCAAAATCACTTTGTTTAGTTAGGTGTATGGGAATGCATCCTTTCTCATACATTTAATTGAATTAGCAATCCTTTGAACAAATTCATCTTAAGATCACATCTAATATCTTAGGCTTTACAAGTTCATTATCCAAATCAAACCAACCAAACTAAAACCCTAAGTCTAGCATTGATCCAAAGTCCCTAAACGTTCAACACTCATATCATTTCTCCTTTTCATCCTTCATCTCATCATTGGTCCTAAAAACCCTAGAGGTCACTTTTGCAACAAGGTCAAAACACAAGGAGAACATGGAATACAAACTTGATCCATACATCATGAGTAATCCAAATCAATTCAACTTTTAAATCCTTACAATGTCGATTAATTATCAAAACTCACACTTATACAATCCATACATGGGATCATTACCTTCTACAAATGTCAATGTCACAACTAGTGTGAGTATCCCCAAATCAAATATTGGAGCACATTTCCTGATGGTAGATCCAAATCCAAACCTACAACTTTGTCAACCAAACAATCAATGCATGAGCCTTTAAAAAACAATGTCATCCCACCAAATCCCTACATGCCAAATGAGAATGTCCCAAGTACAAGTTTTCCAAACATGAATCCAACAAACTTTGGGATAAATATGTTTGAAAATCATATGAATATTGTTCAAAATCCAAACAAGATGTTAACTAATCCAAGTCAAGGTAACACCATGCAAAATCAAAGCAATGTGATTCCCAACATCAACAATGTTCAATTTCAACCTATCATGCCAAATCTGAGCACCATCCCAAACCAGAACATTGTCCAAAATCAATTTTTTCATTATCCCATTCAAAAACCACAAGTATGCATCCCAAATCTGCTTGAACAAAAACCAAATCAACTATATCAAGGGAGTCAAGATCTAAATCAAGATCTAATTTGGCGAGATAAAATTGCTACACTTACCAAAATAGTTGAGTCATTGCGCCAAGAGACATCTCCACCACCATTACTGTAATGCCCATAATTTTATGCTAGAAAAACCTAACATTTTTTTATTTTTATTTTTTTTGAAACAAAGCTACAAAGTGCAAGCTAAAATACTAACAAACGGAAACTATGTACATACATGGTTGAGTTTACTACATGCATCAAGGAACATTTCTCGTACAACATCTCCGTTGACACGATGCCTAAGAGCAGGGAGTGGAGGGGTGTCATGTCTATAATTGTACACTAGAAAACCAAACATTACGTTGATGATGTTGATACTAATGTCGTATTTCTTCTAATATCCATGCCATTGTTAACATATTATTATTACAGTTATAATATTGATTATGCTATCCTTTAATATTAAGATTAATATTATAAATAGTGCCAAGATTATCGTTTGCTACAATATACTACAAGTATTATTAACTAACCATTATCAAATAATAGCATCATATTCCTAAATATTAAATCCACATTCTAATATTCCCTTCTTCTTTTTGTTATGATAATAACTTTATTATTACCTAATTCCTCTTGACATTTACTATTTATTTCATTATTATTGTTATCTCCCTTCTCTTCTCCGTAGTGAATTTTACGTTAATAATTCCACTACTAAATGTTAATTACCTCTACGTATACATAGTCATTAATATTGTCATTAATGCTAATATCAATAATCGACTTTGATAATCGTATCAAACATTAGGTATTTTTGTAATCCATTAGTAACAACGCCTATTCGATGTTATCTTATTTTATTTTATTTTTCGAGGTTTAAGCTCTCATAAAAGAAGGTAATAAAAGAATTGCAATTACTCAAATATATTATTAGTCTAATTATTGTTATTATTATTTATTTAATTTTTATCCTTTTGTGTATATATATATATATACAAGAGGAATAAATATCCTTTTTGTACATATATATATTCCAAATTATTTTAAGATTGATCTTGATTATCATATCCAACTAAATATTAATTTTCATATATATATAATTTTTCTCTAAAAGAATAACCTAAAGATAAGCAAAATAAATTCAATTATTATGATTATTATTATTCTTTTTTTTTGGGGCAAGACTACTTAGAGAATTTTCCTCTTATTAACCTATTTTTTTTTAACAAGGACCCGTATTCACTTTTGAGTGGCTTTATTTTAATATGTGCTTCTATCTTGATGTGATGTCTTCAAGGAATGGAAATGAAGTATGATGCCAAAAGAACTAAGCGCAATATTTAAACCAACCCGTCTATTCCTTTTGACTAAGTATGGATTTAGGGCGGTGCAGAATATGAAGGCAGAGGTTCATCATAGTTGAAAGAAGTGAATTTAGAGGATGGATCTGCCAAATCTTCCATGCTGGCGCCGAATGATGTTGTGAGATACCATGGTCATTATAATAAGGGAATTGGAATTAGTGCGAGGTAATGTCCAATATTAATATTATTTTCTAACTAATATTTTTACTTAATCTAACGACACATGATTAGTTGGTTGTCAAACAGTGCGCCATTTATTGTGATGATTCATGCATGTTCATCAATTGTACGAATTCCCCATGCGGCAATGGCTAAAAACAAATCAAATTCGAAGACATTTGATACACTGCTCTCTACCAGAGCGCCCCAGATAGCATGTCAGAAATAAGTGTCTTGCTTGAGCGGTGATTTAGGTATTCAGATGCACAAGGAGAAGGTTAGAGAAGTATTTAACCAGCGAGTGATATTCCCCAACATGTCTTTAAGGAACAGTTCAGTCCATTATTCTACTGCCAATTTTCTCCAATGTACAATCAACTTTATATTCTCTGAGAGACAAAGAGATTGGACAGTAACTGCAATTGGATCTCTATAATTTAGCAGCAACACTATTCTTATAACTACATCCTAGTCAACATTGCCACTCCATCAGACATAATAATGGCACTATTATTTACGCAGCCAAACACAGTAAAATGATCCCAGCTGTCCACTTTGAAGTTTACATTCTGGTCCTTCAACAGTAAGCCATAACCACTCCTTTTAACAACTCTCACCATACTGCTTGAAATGATAGAATGATAGAGAGGGGGTTGATTAAAATATTGGCTCAAGAGTCAACATACCATTTATTTGAGCTACTTGCCTCCCAACACCCTCAATAGCATTGAAGGCCCGAAAATGCTAGAATGGGATGCTACATAGCTTATCAATCCAAATAAAGGAGATGTATTGATTGTTTGGCTATTTCTAGCACCCTAACCACTGCCTTACGCTTCCTAAACCAGTCACATCAAGCCTGCAGGAGGAGCCATAACTAGGCCAACTATACAATGCGACAGTCATGTAGCTCCTCATGAACATGAATCCTCTTCATAGCCCGGAGACCAAGGAAAAGTGATTAGACATCGGTGTATATTATATATATATATATATATATATTTCTAGATCTTGTCTTTATTATAACACTCTGGTCAAGTGGATCAGGAGTGTTGGTCTAAGTAAGGGCTAGCTACTCAACTATCCCTAATGATGAAACGTCTACTCCTAATTCCTCTTATCTGCAGCAACCTTCAACCAATAATATAAGGTACGGGGGTCGTGCCCACAAGTTGGACACTTGAGATACTTAATTTATTTGACCTAATTTTCTTGCATTAATTTCATCCTTATAGATATTTTGCTCGCTATATCGGTTTTAGTTGCCATTCGTTACTTACAGAATTTCCATGACTACAAGGTCAGTTCCACAAGACCTGTTCGATGATGATCACAAATTTCAGAGTGTAGATGAAGGCACCCTCCCCCCCTACACTTTTGAGGTTCGAATGAAGAGAGCTAGAAACTGTTCTCAATGGTGTTGATCATCAGAAGCAACTAGAAGCTCTCTAGATCAGAAAAAAATAGTATTTACATTGATTCGACCCATGGAAAAATGGAAGGGCCTGTTAAGAAAAGCTAAAGTTATTATTCTTTATAGATTGAAGGTAGTGGATGCAAACCATCTCTGTCGCTAGATTGCCTTCAGCCTGCTAAAAGTGCTTGAAGGATTTGAAACCTTTGTAAATAGCTTCGTGGTGGGGTGTGAAGGATAGTCTTGCTCCAAATAGGTGTTTGTTGAGCAACTTCCCAGTGCTGATGATATGGTTATTTTGCAGCCAGAATTGAAGAGTATTTTATATATTATTTATTCATTATGATAAATACCCCATTTTATTTTACTTTTTAATTTTAGTAAGACAAGTTTGATATGAGTTGCTTGATCACTTCCATACTTAACGAAGATAGGAAAGCATTCTTTTGTGACACTACAGGTAAATTAAAAGGATAATCTAATATATATAAAATGAGTTCTGAATGTATACTAGAAAGGGATTCATCTAATATGCAGTCAGGTTTGGAAGGAAATTTTATTGGGAAAGCTTAGTCATTCTAACTAGATTCCAATAGAAAGTAATAAGGCTTTTGAAAGGACACACTTAGTCTCTTATTCATTAGTGCAAAATTCCCATAAAATGCATGGTTGTGCATAGAATCAATTCCTCAAACCTACAACAAAATACAACAAAGAGTTTTTCTTTAAGATTGTAAATTTCTTACATAATAATACATTAGTGCAAACAAGATCTTTCTCTTCATTCCTTCATTAAAACCAACATATAACACTCATCTCTAGACATGCATTGTCACAAACAATATTGAAATTAATTGATTCTTTCTTCTTCTTTTTTTCATACCAATAAATTTAGGCCCCCTTCTTTTTTCCCATTCTCTTCCATCTTACATCAAATATTACAAACAATTTTAAAGAAATACAATGAATGACACACAACTGATTAAGGCTTGCTCTCCACCCTACCAGAATGGCATCATGGAGCCTCATGGGCTCTAGCCATACCCCCGAGCAAGGTAGTCTTTCAGCTCCAAGATGATCAATGGAGTCTTTTCAAATTCTTACAAAGGAACAATAATGACATACCTTTGAATTTCATGCATCTAGGTTCCCTAATCTCTATGTTCAACCATGATCTATACAACATGCCACATTATTACAACAAATACACAAGAGTAAATGGAAATAAGAACTTATCTTCTTTCTACTTGGTGAAGGGGTTGAACTCTTTCAACCAGCTTTTCTTCAAGCCAAGCCATCTTGAACACTTTCTTCTCAAAGAGGTGGAATCCTCTCCTCCTCTCATCCTTTCTGTCATCTCCACTCAAGTTCTCCAAAAGGAGAAGTGGGTAACATCCATTTCCTCTTTTCCATCCAAGTATATAGGAATTCAACTTGAATTCACCTGAATGAGAGAGAGACACTTGTCACTCTCTCATTTGATCTTTCAACACACATCCCCACAAGTTCTCACACATGTGTGAGACTTTTGGGGAGATGGGGAATGTACTATGACACTCTACCCAACAACCCTTACAGGGTGGCTCCACACATGTGAGAGATTTGATGCTCTTTCCAAGTTCATTAATGAACTTTGGGGAGTGTGGTGGGGAAGTGATAAGTCACTTCTCCCAACTCCCAAAGACTCAAATTCGTCACTCCCCTTCAAGTGGACTTTTGAAGGGTCAAATCATGTCCTTGGGACCATATTGCATGCCCACTTGTCCCCTACAACTATGGTATAGACCCTAGGGGGTTTATCTTCGTATCCCAACTAAAGAAATTGACCAACAACCCTCTTTAAAGTCCCACTTAAGGTTCTATCCGAGTTTCACACTTGGATAAGGGTTCATTAACCTTAACCCCAACTTATATCTCACATGACACAATTAAATAACCTTTCAACCCAAAAGAATAAACATAGTAACTATTTTTCCTCGGCTCCAAAATAAGGAAATTAAGTACATAAGCACAAAATGGTGTCTTTCAATTTGTTCTCATTGGTTATGTGTTCTCGTATTAGCACCTCTTTTCTTTCCTGCACATTACCAATGAAATCATAAGCAACAATCATATATCACATTAATTTGGTAACTAAAATAAGATTTAATTGTGCAACCATTTCATTAAAATTCCAATTCACATTCATAGTTTACAAGTGCCTAATACTTCCATGGAAATGATAATAAAACATTTCAAAATAAAATACAAGCACATTTTCATGAAATCACACTATGCATTGTCTGAAATATATCTAAGCATCTATAAGTATATAACAAAATTAAGATTGTATTATTCACATGCAAAGCGGGGTCTTACAATTACCCATATCAACATCATTCCTTGGTTTAGGGCTTCCTCTTTTACCTAGCACCAATCACTCCATCCAAATCAATCCACCTAACACCAATCAAGCCATCACATCAAATCCTTTGCATATACCATTGACATCGCACCGGCAGATTGTATCTAATCAAATAAAAACATCAATCCTGACAAATCAAAATATGGTTTCCCAAAGACCTATCACCTCGTTCATTCCAACCATTCCTATCACTTCGATCATTCTAATCACCCCTATCACACCCATCATATCTCAAACCCCCATGGTCACTTCAAAAGTATCTCAACCACTTGTCACTACATCCAACATGATTATGAATCCACCACCACTACCACCAAAACCAAACGCAGCAAGACAATATAACATTGTGCTAAAAGCTCACTAGGCCTACCAAAAGGCCATCCAACAATATCTAGCCACATGACAAGCAACACAAGTTCAACAGGTGCAACAAACCTCTCAAGGTGCCCAAAAAGAACAAGCACAAACACAAAGAATGATAACAATTGGGGATAATGATGAACATTCAACCACTGGTGATAGCATTGACAATCTCCCCACCATAATTTCTAAAAGCAATGATCAAGATCAATCCATCACTGAGCACCTTGAAGCTATGTCTACTTCATCTAATGATCAAATCAACATATGTCAAGAGTCACTTTTCAATCATGATCAAAATCCACCAACAGTACTCAACAATGATCTAATTCAAGAAATGTCAACATCACTTCACTCTATGGTTGAAGACATTCACAATATCTTTGCCACAATTATTGAAAACAATGTTCAAGATCTCTCAATTAAGGAGTATATTAAAGATGTTTTTACCCCACCTGAGGATCAACTAGCCATACATCAAGAGCCAATTTTTAGTGATCTATTTCAAGGAGTGTTAGGATTATTTGATCCTATTGACATAATGCATGATCCATCGACCAATGATCATATTAAAAATGTCTCTACATCGCCTTATGAGTTAGAGGACATTATCTCAAAATTTTATTCCAAAGCATGATCAAAACCTTTCACCAAGGTCTAACAATGGTCCTTTCCAAGACATATTAACACCCTTTGAACTCATGGTTACAGATGCTGAAAGAACCCTGAACTTGACACTTGAGGATATTGAACCACTTACGATATCTAATGACCACATCCAAGAACCCTTTGTAAGCAATCCACCCTTTGAAACTGACCCATGTCAAGAGCTTGATCCAAAGCATGTTGAAATAAATCCCAAAATTAATCAAGATTAAGAATTTGTATCTCAAAGATACTACAATGATCTAATGGACACTCTCCTATCTATACAAGATGTCGCAAATGATGATCACTTCCATATAGCACATACTCCTCCATCTACCCATGAGATGCTTTCAGTGAATTGACACATAGATGATCTTCGTTCAGAGCAAGATTAGTTTACTCCAGACATTATTACACAAAAAGAGTAGGTTATCAATTCCTAGAATGAAACTGAGTTTTCAACAATAGGATCAAATATGTCCCAAACTTAGACTAGGGACGTCATTCATGAATAAGGATATCTAGTATTATCCGCTCAAGGAAATGAGTTAGACATAATAGTATAATTCAGAGTTAGTAGAGCAAAAAATTGAAACAACGTCACCTACGGTGGTCATTTATTAGAGAATGCATTCTAAACAGGACATCTCAGAACAGAAAAAATCAAAGGATGAAGGCAATATTACCACCATACTGGGGGCAACTTCATCTAGTGCAAATGTCAACATCGGTAGCACGAAGAGTCCTTATGATGAAACTAGTGTCAATACTATAACCAACCATGTCATGAATCTTTATCCACCCATCAACCCATCCAAAAATTGGGACCAACTTCAAAGGAAAGATTTGAATCAAAGCACAAAGAACGTTATCAAAGAAAAAGAAGCTGGAAAGCATAATGGACAAATCAAATACAAATGGATACCAAAGAATACAAATAAAGATCATCCCTATCAAACTCCATTAGTCAAAGAACTATGGGGAAAAATAAAAAAGGAAAAGCATCCATCAAAGATGTCCACAAAAGAAAAAGCAGGTTCTCTGCAACACCAAAGTAGTATCAAGCAGTTGGTCCTAATTCCACGACAACTTTCATATCCACCCATCATTGCTCATCTTCCCAAGTTTAAGAGTCAAAGATTCCAAGCTATCAACCAATCCATCTTTTATAATCCCTAAACACACTTCGTCCATGCCTCCATGCATGATATCCAATTCTCACATTGACCATGTATTGGTAACGACCCTTCATCATAAGGATTTTGAAGGCACTCTATCGCGATATGTGTACAGAGACAAAGTTAACTCCGGTATTGGCAAAGCAAATTAGGAATCCCAAAAGCTACATTCAAGTGCACGTATCTTAGCAAAGCAACTTCTTCAGGTACGATACTGATGGAACATTATGACAGAAGCATCTACATCGACACCACAAGGTGATTCAGCATGAGCTTAAAATATTTTACAAAAACCAAAAAAATAAAAAAAAATAAAAATCCAAAAAAAAAAGAAAAAGGATTGAAAATAGTAAAGAAAATAATCATCCTCTAGTGAAAACCACTTCGGTGGCACTTTGGGAAATACCATGATGAAAAACTGGCAAACAGACATCATGAGTAGAATCGAGCATCTACGTGTGCCAGTTCAGTTGAAAGCATCTCATCCCATCCATAATAAAATCTAGCATTCTATCCTATCCATAATAAAGCTAACATTCCATCAGTCTTATCCATAATAAATCCATTCATTCATGAACCATTTATCCAATCCATTTTCATCCATTTGCATCCGTCATCCAAGTTATCTTGATCTTGATGAAGTTTGGGGCACACTTTACGCTTGCTTATGTTAAAAATCTTGACATGGGTCATTTTCATTGATCCTATCCTATGTAGCATTATTTGAGCTATGAAGCATTATCCAAATCAGCATTCTTTATCCAAACACCTTATCCTATCACAAGATAATCCATATCCATCCATGACATTCCCCACATTTCTAGACACTGGGGGCAGATATTTACATCTTGCTTTGGGAATAGATCTTGATCTATATCCTCCAACTTATGTGGTGATCCAAACATTGGATAATGTGAAATCAAATTGGTCAAGCATCTATAATCCAAAATATGAATCACTAGCCCATGGCATATTTTTACAAGAATACATTCCTTATCAGTCTTCATCTTTCAATCAAACATTGATCCAAACAATCAATATCAGTCGCATCTAATTCACACGTCAAACATCACATCAAATCATTTGAACAACTTTTGTTCCAAATCAAGCTTTATCAATCATGATCAATCAAATCCAATCAAAAAATCATCATCTCAAGATATCCTTGTGTTGCTTAACACTATCCATGCATTGTTGTGTATCCTCAACAATGTTATCATCATCAATCTTGATAAATCAATCCTTGCATTGTTGTGTATCCTCAACAATGTTATCATCATCATCAATCCATCAATTTCATCAATCAACCTTAGCTTGGTTTTTAAAAAAATCCAAAAATAGAGCACTGATAGCATTAGACACATCCTTATCCAAATTGTCAAAGTCATGCAAAAATCCCAAAACATCAGAAAATCCATCAAAAATCCAAAAACACTCAAAAAATTGAAAAATGTCAAAAACATGGAAATCTGAACTACATCGTCTCTGAGCTTAAATTTAGGCAAGGTTCATCTTTGATCAGCCCCTGAGAAATAAAAATAAAAAAAACATTTGAAAAACATCAAAATCCAAAAAACATTCTAAAAACATCAAAATCCAAAAACATTCAAAACACCAAAAATCAAAACATTTGTAAAATCTCGAAAATACCAAAAACAGCCTCAAAACATTCAAAAAACATAAAAAAAATTCAAATATTTGAAAAAAATCCATCCATCTCATCTTTCTTTCACCCGCAATAATCAATCATCCATAATAAATTGATTGTCACCTTCATCCTTTGGCAAAACAAATAGAAACAACCACAACAATCAACAAAAGAAAACTTCAAATGTAAAATAAAAAATGAAACAACAAACCGTTAAATGCAAAATCAAACTCTTGATCAATCGCAAACATGCCAATCAACTTTATATCAACAGCCTATCAAACAACTTATCAACCCATCATCATCCTATACAATGCATGTCCTAGGATATATCGTTCTGACAATGGGCATCACATTGGATATCACTTGGATTCTTATCCTAACAAAACACATCCCTTTGGCTCAAGGTATGAAGAACATTGGCTTGTTTATGTACTTGATCTCTTCTTTTGATTTATCTTATTGTTATCATTTGAAGGGACTTCTCTCGATGATATCAATGGTATTTAGAGATAGAAAGATGGGAAACAATCATTATCTTTTTTACGTCGTTGGACATTCTTGTAAAATAACGAAATACTTGCTTTGTTAGGTCGTCCCTAGCTTGGGTTTCGTGTATCAGAATGTGAACAAGAATACTCTATCACATTTGTCGGTCAAATTCCATGCCTGGGAGTACAACGCCATCTAATTTACTTTATACTTGATTACATAAACCTCTATGTGTGTTATCAAACATGGAATTAAGTAGCCTTTTTTAAAAATACCAATCTTATGATAAGGAAATCTCATCATCATCTATCATCATCATCATCTCAGCAGAGTCTCATCACCAATGCATCCATCATGCATCATCCCTGCATCCACAAACCGTTAGCATGCCACATATCATTCATATCGTACATAATAGGAACACCAATCATTTCACATGCATTGCATAATCATCAGCATAATATAGATCTGTTAGTCTAAGCATCTCATAAAATCATACATTTGCATAAAACATCTATTACATAATCATATAGGCATTATCACATCATCATCCATAACCATCCCATTTTTTGAACCTCTCATCTGCAATATCGAGCCCTCAAATTGAATCTTTTGCTCACCGATCTCTCAAAGGGCAATGTACCCGATTATTACTTATTGACTGCTTGAGGCATCAATCTTGAATTTTTCAAAATTTGATGGCGGTGAAAGATTATTCTTTGAATATGAAACAGCAAATTTTACATTACTTCAAGAGGGGCAAAATGTAGATATGAAAAGAATTAGCATCATTGCATTTAGTTGGTCCATTCAATGAATTAAACTTAGTTCACCTTCATCCATTCATTAGGTAAATTAAATGAGCATTAAGTTCATTCCTAAGGTTGTTCATTTAAATTAAATAAATCAAACATCAACCTTTTAATTAAATAAACCAAACTTTATTAAATTGAAATCCAAATGCATATTCCATCCCTTTTTTATTTAAATAAATCAAAATATTTAAGTCAAAAAGGTCAAACTCACTTAAGCATCATTTAAGCTAATCTAATCCTAATTAGCCTAACCTAATCACCCATCACGTCCTCTAGCTTTTCCCACTTGCACCAATAAATCAATTTATTCATTTATAAAATCATCATTTTCCATCAACATGGCATCTTTGAGGAATATTCCCTCAAGTTTGAATTCAAAAGAAAGTTGAAAGTTACATCCAACTAAGCAATTAATTAGCTCTTGCATGTCTCTTGCACAAGTCAAGCTTAGCATTTAACTCATCTTGTCTCTCAAATTCAAATTTTTAATCTCCCTCTCTTTGGCACATTGACCAAAATGTGCTCAACCTCCAACCTATCACAAGTTGACAAGTGGCCTCTTTTCATTGGCCAAATATTTATCCCACATTGCTCTCTCATAAGCATTCTTTCAACTTGAGAATCTTTAAGTAGAGGCTTCATCCTTCAACAAATCCTCCACAACTTGATCCAAAAATCCTATGCAAAGTCACTATCTTCATTGGAGAACTAATTTTTCCTATCTTACTCCATCTTCAAAGCATTTATCATTTAGCTTATCTATCAAGGATTGGGAAAGGGCTATTTTCCACAATAGCACCAATCTACTATGGGATAGGATTCATTTCATGTTTTATATGCCTTAGTTTATCTTGTAATTTGTTTGCATTTTTTTGCATGATTTATTATTTCATAGGAATCTTAGATTTACTTGTTTTGAACTGACTAACCAAGCCAATGGTGGTCATAGTTTGAAGAACATGCAGATTTGGGGTTCACAGTAACACATCTCAGATTCCTTTAGACTTATCCACATTAGCTGAAACAAACTTCAACCTCAAAACACTTCTCATCAGTTCATCTGGACTGTAGAAACACATATAGCACTACTGAAATTCAACTTCCAGAGCACTAGACCACAAACATCTTTTCGAGAACATAGAGAGCACCATTACAAGAAATATTTTAGATCTGCAAGACCTGAAACAAGCCAACAAAGGACTGTGGAGCGGAAAAATTTCTATTAGTCCATAGACAAACAACTCTGTAAAACTAGTTCACATACCAGTGAACACAACTTTCACTCTCTATCAAACCATAAGCTACAAATCAAGTGATGTAACCAACAGAAGCCCAAAAATAGCACCTCAGATCTGCACAAGCATAGGATCAATATAGAGGAAATGTGAAGCACATACCAATGCACATTTTGAACATACCTTCAATTCTAACTTCTCTATTTATTAATTTTCTCCAAATCACTTGGTAACCTATCATATGGACACATCTACAACATCATAAAGATAGCTTTGTGTACTCACAACATCTCATCAACATCTCAACTATACATGCACAACCTACAACATCCTGTACTATGTTGACATAAATGACAACACAACCAAACTTGCTTATACTTGCAACAATCTCCCCCTCTATCATTGATGGCAACACATGATGTGAAAAACTATCAAAGACACATTCTCAATATTCTCTCTTCATTTTAGCTTCTTTTTTTTCTCTCCCCTTTTACTTTTTTTCACATAACACTCTCTCCCCCTTTGAAATCAATGGTAAAAACAACAAATTCTGATCACTCCCCCTTAAGAGTGCACCCATACAGCTCATATTGCAACAAAAAAACTTTTTTATCCCCTTATGAAGTAGACCCATCCATCAGTTCAGATAAATGAAGAATCTATAGATCTACTGGACTAATGCACCTCCATGTGCACCTAGTGCAAAGATGGAGGGCCAATGACCCCAAACGTCTCCCTAAGATACTCAAAAGTATCCTTCAAAAGAACCTTGGTAAATATGTCTAAAATTTGTTCTTTTATAGGCACATAATCTAATTTGACTTTATTCTCCAATAATTCTTCTCTCAAGAAATGATATCTGATAGATATATGTTTTATCCTTGAATGCATTACTGTATTTTTTTAAATATTTATAGCACTTGTATTATCATAGAAGATAGGTATAGGCTCATCACATATCACGACTATGTCCTTTATTGTTTGCTTCATGTACAAAACATGTGTGTAGCAAGATGTTGTAGCAATATACTTAGCTTCTGCAGTGGATTAAGAAACAAAATCTTGTTTCTTGCTAAGCTATGAAACCAATATTTCACCAAGAAAGAAATCACCACCACTTTTACTTTTCTAGACATATACACAACCATCCCAATATGTATCAATGTAGGCATTCAAAGTGAAATAAGTATCCTTAGAACACCACAAGCCATAATGTGGTGTTCCTTTAAGATATATGAATATCCTCTTTACAGCTATAAAATGTGCTTCTTTCGGTTCGCCTTGAAATATAACAACCAAACATAGTGCATGTATGATATCTAGTCTTGTAGTAGTAAGATACAACATTCCACCAATGAAAGATATGTACTTTCTCTGATTAGCTTTAGTAGATTCATTATCTATACTTAGCCTACATCTGGTCACCATAGGTGTATAGATAGGCTTAGAGTCATCCATTCAAAACTTCTTCAACAACTCTTTGAAATACTTAGATTGTGAAATGAATATCCCCTTATCAGTTTGATTCACTTGTAGTCCAAGGAAGAAATTAAACTCACCAATCATAGACATTTCAAATTGTTTTTGCACCTCTTCTGCGAACTTCTTACACATGCTTTCATTTCCTCCAAAGATGATATCATCCACATACACAACTACTATCAACATTCTATTACCTTTAATTTTGAAATAAAGATTGTTTTCTGTGAAGCCCTTGCTGAACTTTTGTTGTGTCGAATATTTATC
>VDFB02000013.1:90782737-90801044 GCA_007258455.2 Sequoia sempervirens
TCATAATTAATTATTTACTTGGAAAAAAAAATAAAAAAATATATTCTCCACATCTAGACATGATTCCTCTACTTAGATCTAAAATATTATTAAAAATATTATCATTTTATTGTGGTTAGGGTGGTCAGACAAACACCTACTTCTTATTTTTTCCTTGAAATTTAAGTACTTTTACATTGAAATTTCAAATTTTCACGAAATATATATTTTTTAAAAACTAAACCTAGTAGTCTAGAAACTACATTAAATTTGCTACAGATTCTATTCTTAAATATTTTTGAAATAATATAGATAACTTATTCAATTTTTCCATCAAGTTGCCTAACTCTGATTTTTCTGAATTTTTTAGTAGTTAAGGGTCTTTTTTTTCCATGATGATCCTACACATACCCACAATATAAAAACTATTGGGTGATTGATAGAGGCTGCTCTAATCACATCACTGAAGATAAAAATTAAGTTCACTAAGCTTGAAAAATGTAATGGTGGTTTAGCTATGTTTGGAGATGATTCTTGAGTAAAGTTTTTTGGGAAAGGAACAATTAGTTTTGATGGTAAGCACAACACTGACGATGTCTACTATATTAAAGGATTAAGGAATAATCTTCTGAGTGTTGGAAAATTGTGTGGAAAAAGTTTCAAGCTAGTATTCTAGGATAGGAGCTGTGAAATTAGAAAAGGATCCAGAATTGTGGTTGTAGTAGGAAGAAGAACACAGGGACATATTTATCAGCTTAAGGGTGTTGATGGTCAGTGTCTAGTATCTCAAGTTAATGAAAGTTGGCTATGGAACCAGAGGATGGGACATGTAAACTTTGATAATTTGATCAAAATCAGTTCAAGAGAGGTTTCCCAAGATCTTCCTAAGATTACAACGCCTAGTATTATGTGTTGGAGTTGTCAGCTTGGAAAGAAAACTAGAAGAAGTTTTATAGGGAAAGATCAATCAGCTACCAAAATTCTAGAATTGGTCCATATTGACCTCTATGGCCATACAAGAACAAGAATTATGAATGGTGATAGGTACTTCATGCTCCTTGATGATGATTATTCTAGAATGACATGGGTTACATTTCTTAGAGAGATGACTCGTGCTCTAGATAGATTTAAAGTGTTCTAGGAAAGGGTATAGAATGAAGTAAACCTAATAATTAAATGTTTAAGGTTTGATAGAGGTGGAGAATTCAATTCTAATGATTTTAATACATTCTATGAAGAGCATGGCATAAAGAAACGTTTTTCTACTCCTAGAACCCTGTAGCAGAATGGAGTTGTAAAGAGAAAGAACTGAACTATGTAGGAGGCTACTAGAACCATGACGAAGGAAGAAAATGTACCTGATGTATACTAGAGAGAGGAAATCCACACTATTGTTTACATTCGTAGTCAAGTTTAGATTAGAGGTAACATCACTAAGACTCCTTATGAGTTGTGGACTAGTAAAATTCCTATTATGAAGTACTTTAAGGTGTTTGGAAGCAACTGTTACATTAAAAGAGATGATGAGAACCATGGGAAGTTTGATGCTAGATGTGATGAAGGAATTTTCCTTGGGTATTCATCTAGTAGAAAAGAATATAGATGATTCAATAATATATTGAGGAAGATAGTTTAGAGTGAAAATGTGAAGGTTTATGAGGATATGCACAGACCTGTTGAGATATGTGAAGTTGAACTAGATAAGCCTATTTGCAAACCTATACCTAAACAGAATAAAGAGGAAGAAGAAAAAAAAATGAAGAAGAGGAAGAGATTAAAAAACTTTCTCCTAAGACACCTAAGTGTGTAAAGAAGAATAATCTAGAAGACCAGATAATTGGAGAGATGAGTGAAGGTGTGAAGACAAGAAGCAAAGTGGTGTTGGGTGAGGTAAATCTATGTTTAGTTTCGAAGATAGAACCTAAGTATGTGAATGAAGCATGTAAAGATGAGAGTTGGGTAAGAGCTATGAAAGAAGAATTTTTACAGATAGAAAAGAATCAGACATGGGAAGCCATTCCTAGACCAACAAACAAGAATGTGATTGGTAGTAAGTGGGTGTTCAGAAACAAATTGAATGAGAATGGTGAAGTTGTAGGATATTCACAAGTTGAACACATAAAATTTGAAGATACATTTTCCCTAGTGGCAAGAATGTTGGCAATTCAGATGTTCTTGGCTTGTTTTGTTTATAAATACTTCAAGGTGTATCAAATGGATGTCAAGTCTACTTTTCTGAATGGAGAAATAGAAGAATAAGTGTACATGGAACAATTGGAGGGATTTCATATATTAGATAAACTAGATATGGTCTATAAATTGAAGAAGTCATTCTATGGATTGAAACAAGCTCCCAGAGCTTGGTATGTAAGGCTGGATAAATATTCGACACAACAAAAGTTCAGCAAGGGCTTCACAGAAAACAATCTTTATTTCAAAATTAAAGGTAATAGAATGTTGATAGTAGTTGTGTATGTGGATGATATCATCTTTGGAGGAAATGAAAGCATGTGTAAGAAGTTCGCAGAAGAGGTGCAAAAACAATTTGAAATGTCTATGATTGGTGAGTTTAATTTCTTCCTTGGACTACAAGTGAATCAAACTGATAAGGGGATATTCATTTCACAATCTAAGTATTTCAAAGAGTTGTTGAAGAAGTTTTGAATGGATGACTCTAAGCCTATCTATACACCTATGGTGACCAGATGTAGGCTAAGTATAGATAATGAATCTACTAAAGCTAATCAGAGAAAGTACATATCTTTCATTGGTGGAATGTTGTATCTTACTACTACAAGACTAGATATCATACATGCACTATGTTTGGTTGTTATATTTCAAGGCGAACCGAAAGAAGCACATTTTATAGCTGTAAAGAGGATATTCATATATCTTAAAGGAACACCACATTATGGCTTGTGGTGTTCTAAGGATACTTATTTCACTTTGAATGCCTACATTGATACATATTGGGATGGTTGTGTATATGTCTAGAAAAGTAAAAGTGGTGGTGATTTCTTTCTTGGTGAAATATTGGTTTCATAGCTTAGCAAGAAACAAGATTTTGTTTCTTAATCCACTGCAGAAGCTAAGTATATTGCTACAACATCTTGCTACACACATGTTTTGTACATGAAGCAAACAATAAAGGACATAGTCGTGATATGTGATGAGCCTATACCTATCTTCTATGATAATACAAGTGCTATAAATATTTAAAAAAATACAGTAATGCATTCAAGGATAAAACATATATCTATCAGATATCATTTCTTGAGAGAAGAATTATTGGAGAATAAAGTCAAATTAGATTATGTGCCTATAAAAGAACAAATTTTAGACATATTTACCAAGGTTCTTTTGAAGGATACTTTTGAGTATCTTAGGGAGACGTTTGGGGTCATTGGCCCTCCATCTTTGCACTAGGTGCACATGGAGGTGCATTAGTCCAGTAGATCTATAGATTCTTCATTTATCTGAACTGATGGATGGGTCTACTTCATAAGGGGATAAAAAAGTTTTTTTGTTGCAATATGAGCTGTATGGGTGCACTCTTAAGGGGGAGTGATCAGAATTTGTTGTTTTTACCATTGATTTCAAAGGGGGAGAGAGTGTTATGAAAAGGGGTATGCTGCGCCGGCGAACACGAGACGCGTTCTCGAGAGTTCACACCGCCGCTGGCCCCAACGATGAGATCGTTCGCAAGCAGCGTTGCGTCGAAGCTGTGTCGTCATCATGCCCAGCGTGATGCCTGTGTTCGCATGCATGGAAGCCGAGATGCCGATGAGATGCCGTGAGCCATCTGGCGATGTTGTGTGATGCATCCGCTACGCAGCCGGCGGGCGATCGGGAGAAAATTAACAGAGAAGAACGCAGAAGGCATGTTCAAAATGCATTGGTAGTGGTGTAGTTTCCATTACTTCAGCCATCCCGCGTTTGTGCAGATCCAGTGGAGGTGCCATTTTTGGCTTCTCTGCTGGTTACACTCGATTCGTGTTTCGGCCTTCGGAGAGCGGAAAGCCGTGCCCACCCGGGTACGTGAACCAGTTCCGGTGCCGTTTGCCATAACGCATAGAAACCCGTCTGGCTCGAGCCCCAGTCTTGCAGATCTAAAATATTTCTTGTAATGGTGCTCTCTATGTTCTCGAAAAGATGTTTGTGGTCTAGTGCTCTGGAAGTTGAATTTCAGTAGTGCTATATGTGTTTCTACAGTCCAGATGAACTGATGAGAAGTGTTTTGAGGTTGAAGTTTGTTTCAGCTAATGTGGATAAGTCTAAAGGAATCTGAGATGTGTTACTGTGAACCCCAAATCTGCATGTTCTTCAAACTATGACCACCATTGGCTTGGTTAGTCAGTTCAAAACAAGTAAATCTAAGATTCCTATGAAATAATAAATCATGCAAAAAAATGCAAACAAATTACAAGATAAACTAAGGCATATAAAACATGAAATGAATCCTATCCCATAGTAGATTGGTGCTATTGTGGAAAATAGCCCTTTCCCAATCCTTGATAGATAAGCTAAATGATAAATGCTTTGAAGATGGAGTAAGATAGGAAAAATTAGTTCTCCAATGAAGATAGTGACTTTGCATAGGATTTTTGGATCAAGTTGTGGAGGATTTGTTGAAGGATGAAGCCTCTACTTAAAGATTCTCAAGTTGAAAGAATGCTTATGAGAGAGCAATGTGGGATAAATATTTGGCCAATGAAAAGAGGCCACTTGTCAACTTGTGATAGGTTGGAGGTTGAGCACATTTTGGTCAATGTGCCAAAGAGAGGGAGATTAAAAATTTGAATTTGAGAGACAAGATGAGTTAAATGCTAAGCTTGACTTGTGCAAGAGACATGCAAGAGCTAATTAATTGCTTAGTTGGATGTAACTTTCAACTTTCTTTTGAATTCAAACTTGAGGGAATATTCCTCAAAGATGCCATGTTGATGGAAAATGATGATTTTATAAATGAATAAATTGATTTATTGGTGCAAGTGGGAAAAGCTAGAGGACGTGATGGGTGATTAGGTTAGGCTAATTAGGATTAGATTAGCTTAAATGATGCTTAAGTGAGTTTGACCTTTTTGACTTAAATATTTTGATTTATTTAAATAAAAAAGGGATGGAATATGCATTTGGATTTCAATTTAATAAAGTTTGGTTTATTTAATTAAAAGGTTGATGTTTGATTTATTTAATTTAAATGAACAACCTTAGGAATGAACTTAATGCTCATTTAATTTACCTAATGAATGGATGAAGGTGAACTAAGTTTAATTGATGAATGGACCTAACTAAATGCATGATGCTAATTTTTCATATCTACATTTTGCCCCTCTTTGAAGTAATGTACTTGTTGCTTTGGTTCAAAGAATAATCTTACCGCGATCAAATTTTTAAGAAAAATCTGATTTTTCGGATGCCTCAGTGGAAATAAGTACACTGGTACATTGCCCCCTTGAGAGATCGAGCAAAAAGATTCAATTTGAGGGTCGATATTGTGATAAAGAGGTTCAAAAAAATGGATGGTTATGGATGATGATGTGATAATGCCTATATGATTATGTAATAGATGTTTTATGCAAATGTATGATTTTATGAGATGCTTAGACTAACAGATCTATATTATGATGATGATTATGCAATGCATGTGAAATGATTGGTGTTCCTATTATGTACGATATGAATGATATGTGGCATGCTAACGGTTTGTGGATGCAGGATGGATGCATGATGGATGCATTGGTGATGAGACTTTATTAGAGATGATGATGATGATAGATGATGATGATTTCCTTATCAAGGATTGGTATTTTAAAAGGGCTACTTACCTTATGTTTGATAACACACATAGATACGATGCATCAAGTATAAAAAATTAGGATGGCGTTGTACCTAGTGCGATGGAATTTGACTCGACAAACAGATAGGAGTATTCTTGTTCACACTTGACATACGGAAACCTTGCTAGGACGTACCTAACAAAGCAAGTATTTTCCAAGTTATTTTACAAGAATGTCCAACAAGCATAGCAGACAAAAGGATAATGATTGTTTCCCCATTCCTATCTCTCTAAATACTTCATTTAGATATCATCGAGAGGTCCTTCAAATGAGCACAATAAGATAAATCAAAAGAAAAGATCAAGTACATAAACAAGCCAATGTTCTTCATACCTTGAGCCAAAGGGATGTGTTTTGTTAGGATAAGAATCCAAGTGATATCCAATGTGATGCCCATTGTCAGAACGATATATCCTAGGACATGCATTGTATAGGATGATGATGGGTTGATAAGTTGTTTGATAGGCTGTTGATATAAAGTTGATTGGCATGTTTGCGATTGATCAAGAGTTTGATTTTGCATTTAACGGTTTGTTGTTTCATTTTTTATTTTACATTTGAAGTTTTCTTTTGTTGATTGTTGTGGTTGTTTCTATTTGTTTTGCCAAAGGATGAAGGTGACAATCAATTTATTATGGATGATTGATTATTGCGGGTGAAAGAAAGATGAGATGGATGGATTTTTTTCAAATATTTGAATTTTTTTTATGTTTTTTGAATGTTTTGAGGCTGTTTTTGGTATTTTCGAGATTTTACAAATGTTTTGATTTTTGGTGTTTTGAATGTTTTTGGATTTTGATGTTTTTAGAATGTTTTTTGGATTTTGATGTTTTTCAAATGTTTTTTTTATTTTTATTTCTCAGGGGCTGATCAAAGATGAACCTTGCCTAAATTTAAGCTCAGAGACGATGTAGTTCAGATTTCCATGTTTTTGACATTTTTCAATTTTTTGAGTGTTTTTGGATTTTTGATGGATTTTCTGATGTTTTGGGATTTTTGCATGACTTTGACAATTTGGATAAGGATGTGTCTAATGCTATCAGTGCTCTATTTTTGGATTTTTTTAAAAACCAAGCTAAGGTTGATTGATGAAATTGATGGATTGATGATGATGATAACATTGTTGAGGATACACAACAATGCAAGGATTGATTTATCAAGATTGATGATGATAACATTGTTGAGGATACACAACAATGCATGGATAGTGTTAAGCAACACAAGGATATCTTGAGATGATGATTTTTTGATTGGATTTGATTGATCATGATTGATAAAGCTTGATTTGGAACAAAAGTTGTTCAAATGATTTGATGTGATGTTTGACGTGTGAATTAGATGCGACTGATATTGATTGTTTGGATCAATGTTTGATTGAAAGATGAAGACTGATAAGGAATGTATTCTTGTAAAAATATGCCATGGGCTAGTGATTCATATTTTGGATTATAGATGCTTGACCAATTTGATTTCACATTATCCAATGTTTGGATCACCACATAAGTTGGAGGATATAGATCAAGATCTATTCCCAAAGCAAGATGTAAATATCTGCCCCCAGTGTCTAGAAATGTGGGGAATGTCATGGATGGATATGGATTATCTTGTGATAGGATAAGGTGTTTGGATAAAGAATGCTGATTTGGATAATGCTTCATAGCTCAAATAATGCTACATAGGATAGGATCAATGAAAATGACCCATGTCAAGATTTTTAACATAAGCAAGCGTAAAGTGTGCCCCAAACTTCATCAAGATCAAGATAACTTGGATGACGGATGCAAATGGATGAAAATGGATTGGATAAATGGTTCATGAATGAATGGATTTATTATGGATAAGACTGATGGAATGTTAGCTTTATTATGGATAGGATAGAATGCTAGATTTTATTATGGATGGGATGAGATGCTTTCAACTGAACTGGCACACGTAGATGCTCGATTCTACTCATGATGTCTGTTTGCCAGTTTTTCATCATGGTATTTCCCAAAGTGCCACCGAAGTGGTTTTCACTAGAGGATGATTATTTTCTTTACTATTTTCAATCCTTTTTCTTTTTTTTTTGGATTTTTATTTTTTTTTATTTTTTTGGTTTTTGTAAAATATTTTAAGCTCATGTCAATCACCTTGTGGTGCTCTACGTAGATGTCATTACAACCCATCGCGATCGCACTCCGGCAGTTGTTTTGCTAAGATTAATGCGTAACTTGAATGTAGTTTCTGGGACCCCTAATTTGTTTGCCACACCGGAGTTAACTTTGTCTCAGTGACATCGCGACAGAGTGCCTCAAATCCTTGTATATTAAAGGGTCGCTACCAATACATGGTCAATGTGAGAATTGGGATTATCATGTATGAGGCATGGATCTAAGGTGTTTAGGGATTATAAAAGATGGATTATTATTAGCTTGAATCTTTGACTCTCTAAAACTGGGGAAGATGAGCAATGATGGTGGATAGCGGTGCTTGTCGTGGAATAGTAACCTAACCCGCTTGATACACTTTATACTTCACTTGAAAAGCCTTCTTTTTCTTTTGTGGACATCTTTGATGGATGCTTTTCCCTTTTTTATTTTTCCCCATAGTTTCTTTGACTAATGGAGTTTGATAGGGATAATCTTTCTTTGTATTCTTTGGTATCCATTTGTATTTGATTTGTCCAATATGCTTCTTAGCTTCTTTTTCTTTGATAATGTTCTTTGTGCTTTGATTCAAATCTTTCCTTTGAAGTTGGTCCCAATTTTTGGATGGGTTGATGGGTGGATAAAGATTCATGACATGGTTGGTTATAGTATTGACACTAGTTTCATCATAAGGACTCTTCATGCTACCGATGTTGACATTTGCACTAGATGAAGTTGCCCCCAGTATGGTGGTAATATTGCCTTCATCCTTTGATTTTTTCTGCTCGAGATGTCCCGCTTAGAATGCATTCTCTTAATAAAATGACCAACGAGTAATTTTTGTTTCAATTTCTTTTTGTCGTACTAACTCCTCGGGAATTTATACTATTAGCGCTTCTAACTCTATTTCCTTTGAGCGATAATACTAGATAACCTTTATTCGCGAAATGTATCCCCGGTCTAAGTTTGTAATATGTATCGGATCCTATTGTTGAAACTCAGCTTCTTCATTCTAGGAATTGATAACCTACTCTTTGTGTAATAATGTCCGAGTAAACTAATCTTGCTCGAACGCAAGATCATCTATGTGTCAATTCACTGAAAGCATCTCATGGGTAGATGGAGGAGTATGTGCTATATGGAAGTGATCATCATTTGCGACATCTTATATAGATAGGAGAGTGTCCATTAGATCATTGTAGTATCTTTGAGATACAAATTCTTAATCTTGATTAATTTTGGGATTTATTTCAACATGCTTTGGATCAAGCTCTTGACATGGGTCAGTTTCAAAGTGATTGCCACAAAGGGTTCTTTTGGATGTACGCTAGATATCGTAAGTGGTCTAATATCCCTCAAGTGCGTCAAGTTCGTGGCTCTTTCAAAGACCGTAAACTGCTGAGTCTGTTAATATGTCTTGGAGCACCAGCCAGACCTTTTGGTGAAAGGTTTTCATCATGCTTTGAATAAAATTCTGGAGATAAATGTCCTCTAACTCATAAGGTATGTATGAGACATTTTAATGTATGATCATTGGTCATTGGATCATGCATATGTCAATAGGACTTCAAAATAATCCTAACACCTCAAAATAGAATTACCAAAAATTGCCTCTTTGATGTATGGCTAGTTGGATCCCAGTGGCAAAACATCTTTAATATACTCCTAACAGATTCTGAACATTGTTTTCAATAATTGTGGTAAAGATGATGGTAGCACGTCTTCAACCATAGAGTGAAGTGGATGTTGACATTTCTTGGATTGGATCAATGTTGGTTGGTGGATTTTGATCATGATTGAAAAGTGACTCTTGACATATGTTGATTTGATCATTAGATGAAGTAGGGACAACTTGAAGGTGCTCAGTGATGGATTGATCTTGATCCTTGCTTTGGGAAATTATGGTGGGAGATTTCCGTCAATGCTTACCTACCAAGCATGGTTGGAATGTTCATCATTATCCCCAATTGTTATCAGCCTCGTGTCAGCTGTTCTCTGCAAAGCACCTTGAGGGTGCTCTGCACCCGTTGAACTTGTGTTGTTTGTCATGTGGTTAGATATTGTTGGATGGCCTTTTGGTAGGCCTAGTGAGCTTTTAGCACAATGTTATATTGTCTTGCTACATTTGGTTTTGGTGGTAGTGGTGGTGGATTCATAATCATGTTGGATGTAGTGACAAGCGGTTGAGATACTTTTGAAGTGACCATGGGGGTTTGAGATATGATGAGTGTGATAGGGGTGATTGGAATGATCGAAGTGATAGGAATGGTTGGAATGAATGAGGTGATAGGTCTTTGGGAAACCATATTTTGATTTGTCGTGATTTGATGTTTCTTTTATTTGATTAGATGGCCAACTGGCCGCGCGATGTCAATGGTATACGTGCTGATTTGATGTGATGGCTTGATTGGTGTTAGGTGGATTGATTTGGATGGAGTGATTGGTGCTAGGTGTGAGAAGCCCTTAAACCAAGGGAATGATGTTGATATGGGTAATTGTAAGACCCCACTTTGCATGTGAATAATACAATCTTAATTTTGTTATATATTATAGATGCTTAGATATATTTCAGGCAATGCATAGTGTGATTTCATGAAAATGTGGTTGTATTTCATTTTGAAATGTTTTATTATCATTGCCATGGAAGTATTAGGCACTTGTAAACTATGAATGTGAATCAGAATTTTAATGAAATGGTTGCACAATTAAATCTTATTTTAGTTACCAAATTAATGTGATATATGATTGTTGCTTATGATTTCATTGGTAATGTGCAGGAAAGAAAAGGGGTGCTAGTGCGAGAACACAGAACCAATGAGAACAAATTGAAAGACACCCTTTCATGCTTATGTACTTGATTTCCTTATTTTGGAGCTGAGGGAAAATAGTTACTTTGTTTATTCTTTTGGGTTGAAAGGTTATTTAATTGTGTCATGTGAGATGTAAGTTGGGGTTAAGGTTTAGGAACCCTTATCCAAGTGTGAAACTCGGATAGAACCTTAAGTGTGACTTTAAAGAGGGTTGTTGGTCAATTTCTTTAGTTGGGATACAAAAATAAACCCCCTAGGGTCTCTACCATAGTTGTAGGGGTCAAGTGGGCATGCAATATGGTCCCAAGGACATGATTTGACTCTTCAAAAGTCCCTTGAAAGGGAGTGACGAGTTTGAGTCTTTGGGAGTTGGGAGAAGTGACTTATCACTTCCCCACCACACTCCCCAAAGTTCATTAATGAACTTGGAAAGAGCATCAAATCTCTCACATGTGTGGAGCCACCCTATAAGGGTTGTTGGGTAGAGTGTCATAGCACATTCCCCATCTCCCCAAAAGTCTCACACATGTGTGAGAACTTGTGGGGTTGTGTGTTGAAAGATCAAATGACAGAGTGACAAGTGTCTCTCTCTCATTCAGGCGAATTCAAGTTGAATTCCTATATACTTGGATGGAAAAGAGGAAATGGACGTTACCCACTTCTCCTTTTGGAGAAATTTGGTGTAGATGACGTAAAAGGATGAGAGGAGTGAGAGGATTCCACCCCTTTGAGAAGAGAAAGTGGTTCAAGATGGTTTGGTTTGAAGAAAAGTCACTGGTTGAAAGAGTTCAAACCTTCACCAAGTAGAAAGAAGATAAGTTCTTATTTCCATTTACCTTGTGTGCATTTGTTGTAATAATGTGGCATAAGTTGTATAGATCATGGGCTGAACACAGACAGGGGGAACCCTAGATGCAATGAAATTCAAAAGGTATGTCATTATTGTTCCTCAGGGGTGAATTTGAAAAGACTTACTGGATCAATATCTTGAGTCGAAGACTACCTTCTGTTTGGAGTATGGCTAGAGCCCACGGGGCTCCATGACGCCATTATGGTAGGGTGGAGAGCAAGCCTTAGCAGTTGTGTGTCCTTCATTGTATTTCTTTAAAATTGTTTGTAATATTTGATGTAAGATGGAAGAGAATGGGAAAAAAGAAGGGGGCCTAAATTTATTGGTATGAAAAAAAGAAGAAGAAAGAATCAATTAATTTCAATATTGTTTGTGACAATGCATGTCTAGAGATGAGTGTTATATGTTGGTTTTAATGAAGGAATGAAGAGAAAGATCTTGTTTGCACTAATGTATTATTATGTAAGAAATTTACAATCTTAAAGAAAAACTCTTTGTTGTATTTTGTTGTAGGTTTGAGGAATTGATTCTATGCACAACCATGCATTTTATGGGAATTTTGCACTAATGAATAAGAGACTAAGTGTGTCCTTTCAAAAGCCTTATTACTTTCTATTGGAATCTAGTTAGAATGACTAAGCTTTCCCAATAAAATTTCCTTCCAAACCTGACTGCATATTAGATGAATCCCTTTCTAGTATACATTCAGAACTCATTTTATATATATTAGATTATCCTTTTAATTTACCTGTAGTGTCACAAAAGAATGCTTTCCTATCTTCGTTAAGTATGGAAGTGATCAAGCAACTCATATCAAACTTGTCTTACTAAAATTAAAAAGTAAAATAAAATGGGGTATTTATCATAATGAATAAATAATATATAAAATACTCTTCAGTTCTGGCTGCAAAATAACCATATCATCAGCACTGGGAAGTTGCTCAACAGACACCTATTTGGAGCGAGACTATCCTTCACACCCCACTACGAAGCTATTTACAAAAGTTTCAAATCCTTCAAGCACTTTTAGCAGGCTGAAGGCAATCTAGCGACAGAGATGGTTTGCATCCACTACCTTCAATCTATAAAGAATAATAACTTTAGCTTTTCTTAACAGGCCCTTCCATTTTTCCATGGGTCGAATCAATGTAAATACTATTTTTTTCTGATCTAGAGAGCTTCTAGTTGCTTCTGATGATCAACACCATTGAGAACAGTTTCTAGCTCTCTTCATTCGAACCTCAAAAGTGTAGGGGGGGAGGGTGCCTTCATCTACACTCTGAAATTTGTGATCATCATCGAACAGGTCTTGTGGAACTGACCTTGTAGTCATGGAAATTCTGTAAGTAACGAATGGCAACTAAAACCGATATAGCGAGCAAAATATCTATAAGGATGAAATTAATGCAAGAAAATTAGGTCAAATAAATTAAGTATCTCAAGTGTCCAACTTGTGGGCACGACCCCCGTACCTTATATTATTGGTTGAAGGTTGCTGCAGATAAGAGGAATTAGGAGTAGACGTTTCATCATTAGGGATAGTTGAGTAGCTAGCCCTTACTTAGACCAACACTCCTGATCCACTTGACCAGAGTGTTATAATAAAGACAAGATCTAGAAATATATATATATATATATATATAATATACACCGATGTCTAATCACTTTTCCTTGGTCTCCGGGCTATGAAGAGGATTCATGTTCATGAGGAGCTACATGACTGTCGCATTGTATAGTTGGCCTAGTTATGGCTCCTCCTGCAGGCTTGATGTGACTGGTTTAGGAAGCGTAAGGCAGTGGTTAGGGTGCTAGAAATAGCCAAACAATCAATACATCTCCTTTATTTGGATTGATAAGCTATGTAGCATCCCATTCTAGCATTTTCGGGCCTTCAATGCTATTGAGGGTGTTGGGAGGCAAGTAGCTCAAATAAATGGTATGTTGACTCTTGAGCCAATATTTTAATCAACCCCCTCTCTATCATTCTATCATTTCAAGCAGTATGGTGAGAGTTGTTAAAAGGAGTGGTTATGGCTTACTGTTGAAGGACCAGAATGTAAACTTCAAAGTGGACAGCTGGGATCATTTTACTGTGTTTGGCTGCGTAAATAATAGTGCCATTATTATGTCTGATGGAGTGGCAATGTTGACTAGGATGTAGTTATAAGAATAGTGTTGCTGCTAAATTATAGAGATCCAATTGCAGTTACTGTCCAATCTCTTTGTCTCTCAGAGAATATAAAGTTGATTGTACATTGGAGAAAATTGGCAGTAGAATAATGGACTGAACTGTTCCTTAAAGACATGTTGGGGAATATCACTCGCTGGTTAAATACTTCTCTAACCTTCTCCTTGTGCATCTGAATACCTAAATCACCGCTCAAGCAAGACACTTATTTCTGACATGCTATCTGGGGCGCTCTGGTAGAGAGCAGTGTATCAAATGTCTTCGAATTTGATTTGTTTTTAGCCATTGCCGCATGGGGAATTCGTACAATTGATGAACATGCATGAATCATCACAATAAATGGCGCACTGTTTGACAACCAACTAATCATGTGTCGTTAGATTAAGTAAAAATATTAGTTAGAAAATAATATTAATATTGGACATTACCTCGCACTAATTCCAATTCCCTTATTATAATGACCATGGTATCTCACAACATCATTCGGCGCCAGCATGGAAGATTTGGCAGATCCATCCTCTAAATTCACTTCTTTCAACTATGATGAACCTCTGCCTTCATATTCTGCACCGCCCTAAATCCATACTTAGTCAAAAGGAATAGACGGGTTGGTTTAAATATTGCGCTTAGTTCTTTTGGCATCATACTTCATTTCCATTCCTTGAAGACATCACATCAAGATAGAAGCACATATTAAAATAAAGCCACTCAAAAGTGAATACGGGTCCTTGTTAAAAAAAAATAGGTTAATAAGAGGAAAATTCTCTAAGTAGTCTTGCCCCAAAAAAAAAGAATAATAATAATCATAATAATTGAATTTATTTTGCTTATCTTTAGGTTATTCTTTTAGAGAAAAATTATATATATATGAAAATTAATATTTAGTTGGATATGATAATCAAGATCAATCTTAAAATAATTTGGAATATATATATGTACAAAAAGGATATTTATTCCTCTTGTATATATATATATATACACAAAAGGATAAAAATTAAATAAATAATAATAACAATAATTAGACTAATAATATATTTGAGTAATTGCAATTCTTTTATTACCTTCTTTTATGAGAGCTTAAACCTCGAAAAATAAAATAAAATAAGATAACATCGAATAGGCGTTGTTACTAATGGATTACAAAAATACCTAATGTTTGATACGATTATCAAAGTCGATTATTGATATTAGCATTAATGACAATATTAATGACTATGTATACGTAGAGGTAATTAACATTTAGTAGTGGAATTATTAACGTAAAATTCACTACGGAGAAGAGAAGGGAGATAACAATAATAATGAAATAAATAGTAAATGTCAAGAGGAATTAGGTAATAATAAAGTTATTATCATAACAAAAAGAAGAAGGGAATATTAGAATGTGGATTTAATATTTAGGAATATGATGCTATTATTTGATAATGGTTAGTTAATAATACTTGTAGTATATTGTAGCAAACGATAATCTTGGCACTATTTATAATATTAATCTTAATATTAAAGGATAGCATAATCAATATTATAACTGTAATAATAATATGTTAACAATGGCATGGATATTAGAAGAAATACGACATTAGTATCAACATCATCAACGTAATGTTTGGTTTTCTAGTGTACAATTATAGACATGACACCCCTCCACTCCCTGCTCTTAGGCATCGTGTCAACGGAGATGTTGTACGAGAAATGTTCCTTGATGCATGTAGTAAACTCAACCATGTATGTACATAGTTTCCGTTTGTTAGTATTTTAGCTTGCACTTTGTAGCTTTGTTTCAAAAAAAATAAAAATAAAAAAATGTTAGGTTTTTCTAGCATAAAATTATGGGCATTACAGTAATGGTGGTGGAGATGTCTCTTGGCGCAATGACTCAACTATTTTGGTAAGTGTAGCAATTTTATCTCGCCAAATTAGATCTTGATTTAGATCTTGACTCCCTTGATATAGTTGATTTGGTTTTTGTTCAAGCAGATTTGGGATGCATACTTGTGGTTTTTGAATGGGATAATGAAAAAATTGATTTTGGACAATGTTCTGGTTTGGGATGGTGCTCAGATTTGGCATGATAGGTTGAAATTGAACATTGTTGATGTTGGGAATCACATTGCTTTGATTTTGCATGGTGTTACCTTGACTTGGATTAGTTAACATCTTGTTTGGATTTTGAACAATATTCATATGATTTTCAAACATATTTATCCCAAAGTTTGTTGGATTCATGTTTGGAAAACTTGTACTTGGGACATTCTCATTTGGCATGTAGGGATTTGGTGGGATGACATTGTTTTTTAAAGGCTCATGCATTGATTGTTTGGTTGACAAAGTTGTAGGTTTGGATTTGGATCTACCATCAGGAAATGTGCTCCAATATTTGATTTGGGGATACTCACACTAGTTGTGACATTGACATTTGTAGAAGGTAATGATCCCATGTATGGATTGTATAAGTGTGAGTTTTGATAATTAATCGACATTGTAAGGATTTAAAAGTTGAATTGATTTGGATTACTCATGATGTATGGATCAAGTTTGTATTCCATGTTCTCCTTGTGTTTTGACCTTGTTGCAAAAGTGACCTCTAGGGTTTTTAGGACCAATGATGAGATGAAGGATGAAAAGGAGAAATGATATGAGTGTTGAACGTTTAGGGACTTTGGATCAATGCTAGACTTAGGGTTTTAGTTTGGTTGGTTTGATTTGGATAATGAACTTGTAAAGCCTAAGATATTAGATGTGATCTTAAGATGAATTTGTTCAAAGGATTGCTAATTCAATTAAATGTATGAGAAAGGATGCATTCCCATACACCTAACTAAACAAAGTGATTTTGATTTTGATAATTTACCCAAGTCTAGAATGATGGTTTCAAAGACCTAAAGTTGTGTGTTGGGATGGATTTTGATAGATGTTTTGGATGGATGAAGTGTTTGATTTTCTCCTAAATCAACCTAAGAAGGACTTGTTTACTAGACCAAGATAGCGAAGAACATGCCTTTCTCTAAGATTAATTCAAAATAAAAAGACCAATGTTTGCTCGAAAGATGGTAAAAAGATAAACAAGCACATGTGTGGGGTCCAATTTATTATCTTTTCTTTAATGAATTCCTTTTACCAAAAATAAACGCTTGATTATGTTTCAATCTAGATGTCTAATGTATCAACTTTCCCCTTATCCTGCAAAGTGTATTATGTGGAAACCAAGGAAATTTGAGGCAAGAGTTACCTATTTTTGACCTTAGTAGGAGAAAATTGAGATGAAATCAAAATGTTTAGAAGCCTTTAAGGATACAAATCCCAAGGGCAAGCAATAACATGTGAATTTTTTCAAGGATATTTTCTTCTTCCTAAAGGGTTTGAGATTTGATGCTCATGTTGAATGCTAGTTTTCCAATGTTTTTGATCAAAGCACTATGTTTTGTAACCCAATAATAAGTACAACCCTATGGATGTGTAAGACGATATTTATTGGATTCCCACTTGGAAAATTCCATCTATGCTTATCTTTATTGAATGGTTAGATGGTTGATCTCACTGGCTCCCCTCCATGACTCATTAACATCAATTGGGGCAGCCAAGCATCAACACCCATGAAACTCGCATGGCATGCTTTCCATTTCTACTAGAAGATTGTAAAAGTGTGGGGTCGCTTCAGAATGATCATCTTGCACCAACAAATAGATTAAAGGATTTTGGAAAATTCTAGCACATGGGTTTTAATAAGGACTTTCCATTCATGGAGATTGATCCATACGGCAAGAGTCCCCTTTCAGATCCATCTTGTTAGAATCAACCGCATGATATTGGAATTTACTCCAATACCCACATTTATATCCCAGTTGGAAATACTCTTGGCTTTAGAGTGTTACCAGTTGAGTCATTCCCTTGGGTGAGTACTTTTTCCCCAAGGCAAGCCCTCTAGGATAAACAAAAGCGAGTAAAGACAAAATCTGTAACTCGATCAATCTTTGATGGCAACAACGAGAAAGAATATACGTGATAATGCCCCCACTCACACTTGCACAAGATCTTGTTCAATTTTAAACCCAAATCGAAGTGTGGAGGCAATATTTTATGCAACTTAATGTCATAAAAAAGACTTTTGATTCTCAAGATCACCGTGAAGCATGAGAGAAGTGCATACGCCTTTTTAGATGAGATTACTTTGCATAAGAGATTACAAAACACGAAAAAAACATGTTCATTTTAAGCCTCAAAGCAATGATGAATTTTTTTTAAGCATCAAAAGTTGAAGTGTGAAGTTGCTTGTTCAATTTTAGCCAAATCCAAAAGCTAGTGAGTTTCTAGGGTTCAATTTTAATCCTTTGCAATGAAAATTAAAATCTTTTTTTTTGTTCATTTTAAAGCCCAAAGAAAAGTGTTAGTTATTCTAAAACAAAAAATTAAACCATGAGACAGAAGCTCCAAGCATTAAAAAATGCTTTGTGAATTTCAAGTTTCAATGCTAAATTTCCCTTCACTCTGATCTTGCTTGTTTTTTCCTTATTCGA